>VDFB02259388.1:119870-146327 GCA_007258455.2 Sequoia sempervirens
TGAGAATAAATGTGTAAGTGACTAAAGGAGAAAGAGCATAAGTGGTAGATCATGTTTGGTTTCATTTTGATCATATCTCTGTGACAAAAGGAAAGTGAATAAGTGTGCTTAATTGTTCATTGGAGGTAGTGAGATAAAGGCACTAACTTCTTGATTACTGAAGGCAGTGAGCTAGTAGGCAGCTAAGAAGACATTTGAAGAAGTGACAAAACAAAATTACAATAATCAAAAGAGAAGTGGCAAAGAAGAATTATAATCATCAAAAGAGAAGTGACAAAGCATAATTGCAATCATCAAAATAGATTGAGCTTAATCATTAGATTTAGACAGTGGAAGGACTATCATTCTGTAATCATTCCTAATTGTGTGCTTAGATCAAGGAGTCATAGGTTCCTTGGGAGTGACCCTAAAACTGTAATTAGGGAGTTGTAGCTTCCTTGGGATTGACCCTAAAACTGTTATTAGGGAGTTGTAGCTTCCTTAGATTGTAGCCCTAAAACAAAGTTTTAAATATTGTTCATCTTGTGTGTCTAGATTAGGATAGGAGCTCCTAGCAGCTTTTCTCACAATGATTTTTCCCCTATGGAGTTTTCCACATATACTTGGTCTTGTGTTGTGTTGTGCATTGATTTCATCTTTCATGTTCTTTCTTATGCGGTAGAGTTTAAAGTGTTTGATTGTTTCAGAGGGTTTGAGATTTGATAGAATACTGATTCACCCCCCTCTTAGTATTTGAATGGTGTGTTCAACCAGTGAATGTGTGGGGGTACAACGACAAAGCTAGATGTTTTTTTTAAAGTTTTCTAATGTTTTTTGGTATTTTCTATTTGGCAAAATGTGTTTATTAATACTAGATAGTGCAATATTTGAAACTAATTTAACTTTGTAATAATAAAGTAAAATATACCTAGATGCATGCAATTAGTATATTTGGAACATGTCTTATTGTAGATTTCCTACATGACCCTTCCTTTATACTCTCTACAAATATAATATATTAAATATATGTTTTAAATGAAATAATATAAGTGAATGAATTTAGGAGGGAGAATAAATGAGATTGACAGTAATAATATGATGTGAAAATAATGCACTTTTTCAACATGTGATTATGATCTAATATGCCTCAGATGAAAATTAGTCATGGAATGTAGATCTAAGTGTCTAGAATGTTAATATGCAAAAACTAAATTGATTCATATTGTTTTAACCATATTAAAAATTTAAAAATTATATTTTTAACAATATTTAACAATCTATAAATGCTCAATGGAAATTTAAATCAAGACAAACATAATGGTGTTCTACAATTCATATAGAAATCAACAAGTGTTAATGTTCATTTTATGTCCAAATCAATGTTATAAGTTATTTAAAAGTTTTCCTAGTGTGTATAAAAATGAAATAATGCTGATTGCAAGTAGGATCAACGATAAACAAAAACCAATCAAAGTATTCTAGCTAGCAAAAGTTAGCAATGTGATTGTTTAATAAGTTTTTATTTTGAGCAAAGTTGGAAAAGTATGCGTATATTGATATTACAATATATACGAGGATGGAAAGAATAATAAAATAGTAAACCATGGGCCTTATAAGGTAGAAAACTAAAAGAAAAATGAACCATACTCACTTGTATTGTAGTAATGTATTTGAGCAAGTTACAAGCTTGACTAAGGGTTCCAAGTGTAAGGAAAATGATGTGTGAGTCTTAGAAGATAGTTTTTTATAACAAGATGATGATTTAATATCTCTAAAGATAATACATGTATACAAATGGTTTTCATAATTTTGGGGTAGCCACAAGCATGGGGCAATGATATCTAAACTATTTAGAGACATTGGAAAGTCTAATTAATAAAGGAAAATCTAGACATCAAAGATTCTAGCTAGATAAAGGAAGAATAGAATCAATTTTTGAAGTATAGACCCTTAGAAAGATCTAAAATTATGTGATGAAAATCTTAAAGGTCCTGAAAATGGATCACAAATAGAAAAATACAAGTGGATAATACCCAAATAAGATTCTACAAGATAAACAAAACCAAACAAAACAAAATTAGCTATACATTAAACACAACATTAACTATAAATAAATTAATAATTAATCTAATGAATAGAAAAACTATAATATTCCAATATAATAATTATAAAAAATAACACGAAATCCAACTTGCATATTATGTGTGTATAAAATCAAAGGAGATTGATGAAGAAAATTGAGAAAATGGTCTTCAAGAAATACTCCAAAAGTTGTGCTTCAAGATCATTGCTCCAATTTGAGTATGTTATAGGGGTATAATTAAGATAAATGTATTTTTTAGAATTTTCAAGGAATTTCTACAAGTTTTCCTAGAGTAAGTGCTTGAAAATAGTGATATTCTTGAAGATTTTAATGAGATTTTGGTTGAAGGACCCTTCAAAATAAATAAAAAGGGCTTCAAAAGAGAGAGTGATTGGATAATGGTTAGTTGAAAGTTTCTAAGGGTAGGAGGAGGTGTTATAATATGGAAGAGGAAGATGAAACGTTCCAAGTTCTTCTTTTATTCTACTTTAAGGAAAAAAACCATTTTTTCAAACTAACAATCTCAAAATTACCATGGCATTTTTAGATGATTGTGATAGGAATAAAATCATGATGATGATGGTGAAAGTAACCCATTATGATTTTAAAATTATTTCCTATGGTAAGTGGTAGTTTCACCAATGTGGTCAAATCTAAATAATTTTAGGTGTTGAAAAACAACAAAGAGGTAAACTAAGGCATAAGGGCTTGGGAAAATGCTAATAAGGTTAGAAGTGTAACCTATATGTTTGACAAGCTAAAGAAGGTTGATAACTATTCCATCTCTCAAATGAATTGAAAGACACTTTTAGAGTGTTGCATCATCACAATACGTAAATGTTGACCCATTGTAATAGGGTATAGAAATAGGTACATATATATTACCCCAAGTGGAATAGACATAGTGCATAACTATGAAAGTATCATAATCCAAAAATAGGCATGGGAGGGTGTGATATTTATGGGATATCAAAATACACTTACATGTATTCATCTTGTGGTGATTTATGAGATAAAAACCTAATTTTATTTAAACCCTTCTATCATTTTCCTTATTCATTTTTATTCACCTTTTGTTACCCATTCCTACCATTATTTATTTATGAGAGATAAAACTATTAATGCATTTTAAAGGAATGGAAAGTACTCTAACCACTCATTCATAAGGAAATTGATCCTAATTGGATATTTTTTTTTAAGTTTAAAAGGATGGTAGGTGTGTGATCTCCAACTCGAGGGTAAATCCCAATTTTGGTTGCAAATTAATGATAGTTTATTGCTTAGCGGTTATAAATCAATGACTTTTCCAATTTGTTATTATTTGCCTAAAATATTATCAACCATAGGTCAAAACAACTTTTGAAGGTTATGGGACACATGGAAACATAACCATATCTTTCTTTTATTTAGCTATTATTATGAATTGTATAAAGTATATATATGTGATATGGTCATATTAGTTGTAACTATTAATCTAAAAAAAATTCAATACTATAGTACACACATAGTACAATTGTCAAGTTGGTGAAGGGGTAAAAGCAATAAGTTGGGTACATGAAGAGGGGAAGTTTCGGCAAAAACAAAAAAAATTGCACGAAATGCGTACGCTTTTTTAAAAAATGCATATGCATTATGGATCGGGTACCCGGGCCTAAATCCGAACACTGCATTCAGCTTCGGGTACATGAACTGAAAACGTGTACATGCGTTATGAAATGCATACGCGTTTCTTAAAGGTATTTATTTTTTTAAATTAGCGACAGTGTTTTCATTTTCACTCACAATTTTAGCTGCGCCAGAGAAGAGGATACGAGATCACGTACATGTTTTGAAGGGCCTGATTGAAGAAAATTTTCACTGCCACCTCCTCCTGTCGACACAAGTGGCCTCAACGACCTCCAGGTTGGTTGAATTCTGCCTTTTTTTTGCTTTATATCTTGCGTTTTTGTTTTGTAATTGGTATTTAGTTTTTGTTTGTTTAGTTTGTTTTTGTTCAATATTTTATAGTTTTTAAATTGCATTTAAAAAACCAAAAACATCAACAAAACAAAGAACGTTAAATTGTAAATTGAAAACCATAAAAACTAAACCTAAAGTGGACACATTTAACTTAGAAATGAAAACCCTAGAAACCCTAGGTTCCAAAAACCATAGGTCCCTAAAAACTAATTTACCTAGGTTAATCCTTGGACCTAAACCCTAAAACGTAAACTTAAAACCCTATTTACCCTAAAACATAAACCTAAAACCCTAATAGTTCACATAATTTTAGAAGTATCCAGGGAATGTTACTTAGATTTGGGGCAATTGTCATTGAGATTGAGATTGAGATTGAGGCTACGAATAATTCACATTAGGATTTTTCAGTTATTGCTACACTTCAATGACCAATTTATAAAACATCCTTGTCACATTGTGTAGTGTCATAAATTAGGGCTCCTTGGAGGTTTCTTACATTTTTTATTTGACATAGATATGTTTTCATGTTATCAAATCTCTAAATCTAAACCCTAAACCCTAAAGCATTCATTTTGTCGTAAGACCTTAAAATGAAATTTGGTTGCCTTAGGCAACTCCACCAAATTTTATTCCCTTAAGCCATGGACCATTTTTTCCTAGGACCTTACTAGACGTAGATCCCCTTAAGCCATCCTATGACCCTAAATCGTAAATCGATGTCTTAAGGGGTCCTAATATGACATTTCTTAAGGGGATCAAAGAAGTTCTCAAAATTTGATGAATAGAGCTCAAGCTCATCTTTGTTTATTTTGTACATTGCAATTAGGTCACTAGCATATATCTGTGTCCCTTTGAATGTATTCTATTAATTTTTCATTCTTATCTTTAGTATTCTTTGAAAACAATGAATGAGATTATAAATTAATGTTAGTGTTAAACTTATAATTTCTTCTTAACTACTTCAAGTCACACTATAGAGAACTTGTGTCTCTTATAATGAAATTTGAAAATTTAGATAAATCAATTTATGTCCTCGGATTTAATTAAATTCTATGTCATACTTGATTAAAACATGTATTCATAATTGATATACCTTAGCTCTATATATATATTGTTGTTGGGAAACAAGAGCTATCTCAATCAACTGTTCCACAAGAAAATGTTGCTCACTAACTTGCAAGTCCATTATTCCAAGGGCCACCCAAACTTCACCCTAAGTTCCCTAAACCCTAAACCCTAAACTCTAAAATCTAAACCCTAAACCCTAAAGCATTCATTTTGTTGTAGTACCTTAAAATAAAATTTGGTTGCCTTAGGAAACTCCACCAAATTTTATTCCCTTAAGCCATGGACCATTTTTTCCCATGACCTTACTACACATAGATCCCCTTAAGCCATCCTATCTGTAACTCCCCGCCACACAACCCCAAAGGGAACTAATACATCTCACATTTATGGCACATTTTTTTTTAAAGTAACTAACATGCAACACTTGAAATGAAACCACACATGTACAACATATGACAAGTCCCTTAGGGTTACATGACTTCATTAGATTACGAAACAACATCTATTACATTACATGAAGGATAAGTATCCATCAACGACTAGAAGATAATAACATGAACATGGACATTGCATTTATAACATGAAGATACATCATTCAAGGATTAAAGACTAATAGACAATCAATTTATATTTTATTCATTTTTTCACTACAAAGACATTTTAACTCACTAACACAATTCAAATGATAAATCATAAGAAATATCCAAATAATCAAATTCAAGCCTAAATCCTTATTCTCTCTTAATATACACATGATGGATCATCAAGGTTATAATATCCATCAAAGGGAACTATTTGTTAGCAAGATAAAACAAATTGTATCCAAAACCTACAATCCAATGAGAACTATATTATTTAACAATGAGGTTATAAACATTCTATTACAATTTTTAAGAAAACACATTTCCTTCAACAAGTTTCTTGCCTAACCTTAAGCTTATTTTAATGATTAGACATAAACAACTTTCGATAATCAATGCAAGAAGTTCATTCATTTAACCAATACTTCTAATGATCTAAATATAAATAAGTCATTTCCCTCTAAAGCATTATTTCACTAATAAATCAATCTATCCTAACCACATAACTAATTATAAGAATTACTTCGTACAATAACCATTCCTTAACTAGACTATCCTCTCTAAATAACATATATATATATAGGTATATACTCATACAACTTTAAGTCCAAATAATCCTTTCTAATCTAAAACCAAATAATTCACATATAACTAAACAAGTTAAACTATACTAATCACTTCAATATTCAATCTTTAATTATACGTTGCTTCTATTCATTTATGTTCGATTCTACTCTGATGACTATATTATATTCTTAATACTGTTTTGTTTAATAACGTTCTTTTAAATCTGACAATGGATAAATCCTCACACATAGCGCACAAAATTTATTCATTGCACCTTGCTGACACTGGGGTTACTAAGTATAAAGGGCTAGAAGAAGCAATTGGAATAAGTTCCAAAGTATGCACTGATGTTGCATATTCATTTGACGCCGATGATGAAGACGAAGGAGAGAAACTAAACCCAAGGCTGAGGTAAATGGAGAAGAGAATCAGGCGTCTCCATCCGCTGAGATGGTTATCTACAAAAATGAAAATAATATTCCGGTTTCGAGAGAGCTCAAGATTCAGGTTGATACGAAAATAGATGTTGTTCTGGTATATATGGCATCATGGTTCCATTTCATATAGCCACCATCATGAGTGATACTGGCCAACAAGATGGAGGGAATTCTTATAAAAGGACAATTTTCAATATTCCAGGCGCCGACTTTAATGCCAGTTACACGCCAACATTGAAATCCCCTATCAGTAATTACATTAAGGAAATTCCTTTAGGTGCAAGAATTTGGAGCACATAAAATAATTAAATCCCACAGACGATCACCTACCATTCATCTTTAATGGCTGTCAATACTATGTATGCTTAAGTCATAATTTGAGTACGGGGTCTAGGATTTATTTCCTTAAAGCAAAGACAAAAGTATTTCCACGTTTCAACATTTCCAGAACCTAACAACCGTAAACATGAGAAGATCAGATGCCATTTTCTAAAAACCCCGGTGAACCTATCTCCAAACAATTTGACAGTTTTCTAGACAACTCTTAGTATAAAGAAGGTTTCAACTTAAATCACAACAAAATACATTTCTAGCAAGGAAGCGCTGGTTTAAATAAAGACTCCAATTTTCAGAATACATGATATGGATCTGCCTCTATCAAATTTGGGGTAGAATTATGCAACATAATCGTGTTGGCAGGCAAGGGTGCAGAAATACAAAAAAAAAATGTTGTGCTGTGATAGAATGAATGACAGAACAGGAAATAAGAAAACACAGTGTATAGAGACAACATAAAATGACACAAAAATTTCCAGATTTATATATTCCTCATTTGCTTTCCAAAATTACAAAAATACAAAGTACATGCTCTGTTTTCACTACAAAATAAAACATAAACAATTTGGACTATTGTCCAATACAATGGTGCTCCACTCACACCTATACTGCTGCTTACTACAGTGCTAAAACTACTTTTGTTAAACTGCTGCTTTGCTGTAATTGGTTGCTGTGTCTGATAAACATTCCCTTACGTTGTCTCCTTGTTCTATGCTGAACATTCCTTCTACTGCTGCAGGGTATTCTCAAAATACAAAATGAAACTTCTACAAAAACCAATGGTTGCATTCCCTTTTGTCTTGTTTGAAAAAGCAAGCTCAAAATTGAGCGCTTCATTTCAAATTCAAAATCACCTACCAATATTAATTGCCACAGATTCAAAAAGAGTTTTCAAGTCTACATGGGGGTAGGTGGAAGAGGTCTGACTTCAGATTAAAATAATATTCCAACACTCCCCTTTAATCTGAAGTCAGGTGTCATTCTATTGTTTCCTTTCGGCGCTGATCTCTGAAGCTGTCCACAATGCCAAGCCTATCTCTTAGGTGTTCAAAGTTGTCTTTTGGTAGTGCCTTGGTGAAGATATCAACAAGCTGTTCTTCAGATCTGCAATACTGCAATTCAATCTCACCTTGTTCCACCAATTCTCTTATGAAATGATATCGGATCTTGATATGCTTGATGCGTCCATGGAACACTGGATTTTTTGTCAGAGCTATTGAGGAAACATTGTCACAATGTATGATTGTGCTATCTTCTTCTTGTTCCTTCAAATCTGCAAGGATTCTCCTCAACCAAATAGCCTGACAGACTACTGCGTTTGCTGCAATGTACTCAGCTTCTGCTGTGCTGAGAGAGACAATAGGCTGCTTCTTGGATGCCCATGAAATTGCACTTGATCCCATGTGGAACACATATCCTGATGTGCTCTTCCTATCATCTATATTTCCTGCCTAATCACTATCCATGAAACCAACTAACTTGAACTCATTTGATGCACCATACAAAATTCCATAACTTGTTGTTCTATTCACATACCTCAAGATCCTCTTTCCTGCTTGCCAATGCGTGTCCTTAGGTTTTTCCATGAACCTAGAAATCAAACTTACTACATACATCAAATCAAGCCTAGTTGATGTCAAGTACATCAAACTTCTAATCATGCTTTTCTAGAGGGTTGGGTTCACATCATTGTTGTTGTCTTCTTTGCGCAGTTTTTGACCTATTGGTGTTGGTGTTGGTGTAGGTTTGTTGTTCTGCATTTTGAACCTTCTCAAAATCTGTTTGGCATAGTTAGTTTGCAAAATGAATATGCCATGCTCAATTTGCTGAACTTCTATCCCAAGAAAATACTTCAACAAACCCAAATCCATCATCTCAAATTCATTCTTCATCACTTCTTTGAAATCAACAATCAAGCTGTCACTGTTTCCAGTAAAAATCAGATCATCTACATACAAAACAACAATTAAAATATCACCTTTAGCTACTTTGATGTAGAGTGTGGGCTCACTGCTCCTTTTGTTAAAGCCATTACTCAACAAATAAGTGTCTATTCTGCTGTACCACGCCCAAGGTGCTTGTTTCAGCCCATAAAGAGCTTTCCAGAGCCTATATACCTTGTCCTCTTGCCCTGGGACTTCATAGCCAGGTGGCTGCTCCACATACACTTCCTCCTTCAACACTCTGTTCAAGAAGACTGACTTTACATCCATCTGAAACACTTTCCACTGATGTTGGGCTGCAATTGCTATGACTGCACGAACTGTTTCCAACCTTGTAATTGGTGCATAAGTCTCATCATAGTCTATACCGGGTTGTTGTTTGTATCCTTTCACCACTAGCCTTGCCTTATGCCTTTCAATTTTACCTTCTGTTGTACACTTGGTCTTGCAGACCCACTTGACTCCAATCACTTTTTTACCGTTGGGTAAATCGGTCAGCTCCCATGTTTGGTTCCTCTCTATAGCTTCCAACTCTTCATCCATGGCCTTACACCACTTGTCTTCTTTTACTGCTTCCTCAAAGTGTGTTGGATCACTATAAGAGAATAATGTAAAATCTAAATTCTCATTGAAATTAGCATGCCTAGTGTTGTCATAAATCTCCCTTACACTCTTTGTCTTTCATAGCATCAATGATGCGAGTGTAGGGTTTAAATTAGCTTCTTAGCTACTGCTACTCTGACCTCTGGAGTTGTTGTACTATTGACTGTCTGAGCTACTGCTCTGTTGTACTCTGGAGCTGTTACTCTACTGTGTTTGTTTAGAGTTGCTATTTTCTAAGGACCTGTGGTAGTTTCTCTCTGAGCTGCTGCTCTCCTGAGCTCCTTCCAGGTTGCTATCTTCTGAAACTTCCTCATCATCAAGGGGTATTGTGACTAAAATACCCATGGTGGTGTCCACTGTTCCATCCCATACTTCATTCTCAATGAAAACAACATCCCTACTGATCACTACCTTCTTGGTGATGGGATTGTACAACTTGTAGGCTTTTGACTCTTCATTATAGCCTATGAAAATGCATTTTTCACCCTTATCATCAAATTTCTGCCTCTTCTCTTCTGGCACCAATGCATATGCCACACACTCAAATATTCTTAGATGCTCAACACTCCACTTGCTGTTTGTCCAAGCCTCTTGTGGAATCCTATCACAGACAACCTTTGTGGGACACCTATTCAATATGTAAACAGCTGTTGCTACTGCTTCTCCTCAAAAAATGTGTGACATCTCTTTTGCTTTTAGCATACTTGCTGCCATGTCTTCAGTGGTTCTATTTTTCCTTTCTGCCACTCTGTTTTGATGTGGGGTATATCTTGTTGTGAATTTTTTATGAATGCCCTCATTCCTACAAAAATTTAGAAATTCTTTGGATATGTACTCTCCCTCTATTTGTTCTAAGGGCTTTGATATAGTGTCCACTTTCCTTTTCAACTATTGCCTTAAACCATTTAAATTTCTCAAAGGCTTCCAATTTGTTTTTCAAAAAATAAACCCAAATTTTTCTGCTATAATCATCTATGAATGTCATGAAATATGTGTTTCTATCTAAGGTGGGGGTTTTCATGGGTCCACACAAATCTGAGTGCACTAATTCTAATGGTGCTTTTGCTCTCCTAGAGTACCGTGATTGAAAGGGTTGCCTATGCTGCTTTCCTAAAATGCATGCTTCAAATTTTTCATCGGGTTATACAATGGATGGTAACCCTCTAACCATTCCTTTCCTAGACAATAAACTTAAACCAGAAAAGCTTAAGTGCCCATACCTTAAATGCCAAAGTTTGGATGGGTCTTTGATGACTATTCTGAATGCAGACTGTTGTTCCACAGTCGATTGTTGTTCTTCTACTGTCAGCGCTGGTGAAAATTATTGTTTTTGTCCTTTTGTTGTGTCTGTCGTAGACACTATGTGCATTCTAGGAGGAAACATTTTGTTTCTTGTCATCTGCACGACTGCCATCACTTTCTTGCTGCCTCCTCTGTCAAATATCTTGCATTATCCATTATCCATCAGGATTCTATAACCGTTTTGGACCATTTGTCCAATGCTCAATAGATTATGCTTCATGTCAGGGGAATAATAAACATCTTGGATTTGTTGCTTCTCACCATTCTTGGTTTGAATGATGACAACACCTTTTCCAATGACAAGAACCTTCTCATCATTTCCCATTTTGATTTCTGTTTTTATACTGTTGTCTATGGAGGCAACAAATTTCTTATTACCACTCATGTGGTTGCTGCATCTGCTATCTAAATACCAAACTTCATCATTGTTGTACTCAACAAGGTTCCAAACAATAAAAACATTGGGCTGCTTGTCATTTTCAGATTTGTTCTCATTTGCTACATTAGCATTTTGGCCTCCATGGTCACGCTGCTTCTTTCTACACTCACTAGCATAATGTCCATACTTATGACAGTAATAACATTGGACATTTCTTTTGTCATACCTTTGATCTGAACTGTTGTTCTTCTTCTGGTTTTGGTTTTCTAACTGTGAGCTGCTTGGATCCTCTTGGCTATTTGAGTCTACTCTTCCATAATTGCTTCTTCCTTTGCCTCTTTGACCTCTTCCTCTGCTGTTTCTTCCTCTTCCCCGACCTCTTCCATTGGTTTGAGCTTTGAAAGCTTGCTTTAGGGAAGGAGAAAATCTATTCAACCACTGCTCATGGGTTTGTAGTGAACCCATCAACTCATCTATAGTCATATGAGACAAATCCTTTGCCTCTTCAATGACACTACATAATCAAACTTAGAAGGCATACTTCTTAGGATTTTTTCAAAAATCCTTTTCTCTTCCATTGTTTCTCCATTGACTCTCAGCTGATTTATCAGGGTTGAAACCTTAGTGTGATAATCTGAAATGGACTCATTATCTTTCATTTGTAGAGTCTCAAAATTTCTTCTCAAGAGCTGCAACTTAGCTAACCTCACTTTGTCAGTCCTTTTATAGCCGTTTTGTAGAATTTCCCAAGCCTGTTTTGCATATTTTGATGCTGCAATATGTGGGAAAATAGCCTCACTGAAGGCTGCCTCAATCAAATTGAGGGCTTTTGCATCTTTCATCCTAGTTTCTTTCAATTGATTATTTTGTGCATTTGAGAGGGATGCAAATTCATTTGGGTCTGTGATATCATTGAACCCATTGATCACCAATTCCCATAGGTCATTAGCAACAAAGATTGTCCTCATCTTCTTAGCTCATATATCATAGTTCTGCCCATCAAAAGTTGGTGGCTATTGCTAGCCTTTTCTCTCACCACCTGCCATTTTTCTCACTCTTAAATTTGAGAAAATTGATTAATGCCTAGATAACCTAGGTCTTTACCCACAATAAACAAACTGCTTAGAAAAATAGGGCTTTGATACCACTTGTTGATAGGTAGGGGTGCAACAATACAGAAAATAGATGCTGTGCTGTGACAAAATGAATGATAGAACAAGAAATAAAAAAACACAGTGCACAGAGATAGCATAAAATGACACACAAAAAATTCCAAATTTATATATTCCTCATTTGCTTTCCAAAATTACAAAAATATAGAGTACATGCTCTGTTTTCACTACAAAATAAAACATAAACAATTTAGAATATTATCCAATACAATGGTGCTACACTCACACCTATACTACTGCTTACTGCAGTGCTGAAACTGCTTCTGTTAAACTGTTGCTTTGTTGTAACTGGTTGCTGCGTCTGATAAACATTCCCTTCTATTGTCTCCTTGTTCTATGTTGAACATTCCTTCTACTGCTGCAGGGTATTCTCAAAATACAAAATGAAACTTCTAAAAAAACCAACAGTTGCATTCCCTTTTGTCTTGTTTGAAAAAGCAAGCTCAAAATTGAGCGCTTCATTTCAAATTCAAAATCACCTACCAATATTAATTGTTGCAGATTCAAAAAGAGTTTTTAAGTCTACGTGGGGGTAGGTGGAAGAGGTCTGACTTGAGATTAAAATAATATTCCAACAAATCATTCATGAAAACTCAAAAGGATAAAAGCTACATATTACAACTACCCGATTCATTCTCCCATAGGTCTCAGGTCATTAAAGATTCGTTTCAAGCTTGGTTTAATGAAATTTATAAATAATATTGAAGGGAAAGACCCAACTCTCAATAGCGAAAACTAATTTAATGTTTTAGATTTAGTATTCTTTTTCGACATCGAAGTGTACTTTTTATTCAAAAAATAAATTTCTACTTATTGGTGTGATCATGATTAATGGATATTGTTGTGCTCATAGAATGCAGGCCGTAATAAGCATGGCACAGACTGTAAGTAACCAGTATCATCCACGGGAATTATGCTCAAACCAAATTGTGAATATCAAGTACATGATGGTATACCATATGGAGGCCATTCAATCATTGTGGTCGGTTAATCGTTGTGGGAGATATAGCAGATATGAATTCCTTGCTCTAAATAAATATTAGCAACACTATTGTTAGCAGGATGTGCACTAAATGGATCTATTGAGCAAGTTGGAAACTTGAAGCATCAGCCATTGGTAGAAGTAACAAAAAAATCTTGTAATCTTAGACATGGGTGCAAAATGTGGAACATAGACAAGGCACTTGAATTGTTTGACATGGGTGTTCAAAGGAGCATGGTTTGAGGACAACACGATGCAAGATATTGACCAGATTTCAATGGTTCAGTACTAATCCAACAAAAGCTCCCGTTGCGAAGAAATCTTAACCATTGCGAAGGCTAAAGAAACTTTTAAGCAGATTTCAATGGTTTAGTACTAATCCAACAAAAGCTCCCATTGCGAAGAAAACACATAAGAACCATATATTTTACAAATATCAAGTTTTACAACTTCTACCTAATATGGTTGTCTCTAAAATGATTTGTTCATTACAAAAGATAAAATAAAATAAAAATGAAGTAATGAATACCTGAGTGGCAACAAGCCCACTGATGTGAGCCATATCACACAAAAGCATAGCTCTGCACTTGTCAGCAACAACCCTCAACCTAGCATAATCCCAATCCCTGGAATACGCACTGCCTCCACAAATGATAAGCTTCGGTCTAAAGTCCAAGGTCCCTAGAGGTATAGTTTCCGTGAGTAAGATGCCCACCAGAAGGCACGTCAAGCCCTGTTATCCTATCATGTGGGTTTGAGCAATGCCGTACAAGCTGCGAAAAATTAGCAAGACTCCTGGAGTAAGGCTGCACATTAACCCCCCATTAATTTCAGATTCTCCTCTTCTTTTAAAAGTAACCGCCCCTTATTTAGAGATTTTAAATTTATGCCATGCCAATTAACTATTTTTAGCCTCCATTATGGACTCCACTCCCAACATGAATGCAAAGGAAGATATTGACTTCATGCTAATTAAAAGCATATTCGCCCACCATATTTTACTATTTAATACTTATAACTCCCCACACACATTATAATTTATTTTAATACTATGTTCATTTACAAGCGTATTTATATTTATTTATTAAATACTTTTACTTAATAATTTAATTCCAAGAACGACTTTAATCAGACAACTTAAACTACACCATCCAAACAACATTCATCGAACATCAGAAAATGATGAATCGTGAAGGGGCACTATACTATCACCCTAAATCATAAATCGATGTCTTAAGGGGTTCTAATATGACATTTCTTAAGGGGATCAAAGTAGTTCTCAAACTTTGGCGAATAGAGCTCAAGCTCATCTTTGTTTATTTTGTCATCGGATTTTTAAATTAAATTCTATGTCATACTTGATAGATACATGTATTCTTGTTCGATATACCTTAGCTCTATAGATACTCTTGTTGGGAAACAACCACACCTATGAGTAAACTTCCCCTCACCCCAAAAGATAAAGCTCTAGACCCATAAAAACTTAGAAGAATAAATTACTTATTGATGAATTAGTTAATTAATTTGATAGGATTGATATTTATGAGCTCCATTGAGCACCCTTGTCTAACAATAATCCTAATATAAATATAATCTAGTATAATTTTTACTTGAATTAAACTACATGGTTTTCATCATTTACCCATTTTGACACTCATTCTTGAGTTTTTCATAACCTAAATTAGCTTGGGGACCTTTCCTTCTATTTTTCCACCTTTATATATGTAATAGAAGACACTCTAAACAACCCCTAACCTCCTATTTTAACACCCAATTTGAGAAATGAAAGTAAAATATCTACATGTGTCTTATTTTTCATTCTTTAGTCCTTTCCCTATAGAAATTAAATGGTTCCTCACCTCATGTTCACAGTCTCTATTTACTAATCTTCTTATTTAATTTTTCCAATAATAATTCAAAGAAGCCTCATTATTGATATCGTAGCCTTTTGTGGGCTCTCAATTCTTGATACATTTTATCCAAATCCTAGTTTAAATGTTGATGGTGATTTATTTAAATAAATCTTAAGTCTTTACCTTAATCCATGTGGTTTTATTTATTTTTAAATAAATCAATTAATGTATAGATCATCAAATTTGGCTATAGTTTAATTATCAAGTGATATCTAGCTAAAAATAAGTTTACGGGGCCTTATTTTAGGGGATTCACTTAATAAACCAATGACATAGTACATGCATTTGAATAGGGTTCTAATAAAACCACCTAATTTCATTTCTACCCTTCATATTAACAACCACACACTGAACTCAATTTAATGCGTGTACATGCTATGGATTTTTAATGTTATAAATCGAATGGTCTTTAAATGAAATATATTTTGAATTTGTGCATGTTCAATGTGATTTTTAAATAACTTTCAAATTGTGTGCATTATTTAATTAGTTTGTTGATATATATTTTTTAATTGTTTAACATGCAGCTGCCATTTAATTGCTCACATGGATCCAAAATCTAATATAGATGATTTTATGCCCGATCTACAAATTCCTATAGATCCCATACATCCAGATCCACCACTAGAACAAAACCCTACACCTCCAGACTCTCCACCGCCTAACCCTCCACCCCCCTGTAGTAGATCAGGATCAATTAAGAGAGCATCCGAGCAAACCTTATTGTGATTCAAGGAAATATAGATTTGATAAAAAATGAGCCTAGAATCCCTCCCAATCTCACATGGTTTGCATCTACGATACAAACTATTGTCGATTATGTTCGATCTATTGATGCAGACCTAGATAGGTTCCATCAATGGAGAGAAGAGAGGAGACAATTCTATGCAGATGGATTGTCCTATAAAGAAATCAATGACCTTAAAATTACCAAACAAGCCATGTGCCAATATTTTATTAACCCCCAAACAAGCCAACCAATTCCACCCACCAAAAAATGAATTTTAATTTTATGGTGTAGGCACCCGCAGATAGCTGCACATTTTTGGGATAGATGGTGGATGGTGTTTGATAATCCACCACATGGCAACTGTGAGGTGCCCCTATACTTTTTGAGAAAGTTATGGGCTAAGTTTGAGTTGGGTAAAAAACCCAACTATTTTGATATGAGGTCATTTTAGGGAGTTGGGCGTGGCATGCCCCAACATAGACTAGGAGCACGTGTCGATCCTCAGCGACGTGCTTTGATTGCTCCTATTGTTCCTCCTCCTTCTCCTGGTGTCCCCGCCATTTCAACAACAGACCATGTTATCGACATTAGGAGCATTGAGTTCGCTTTCAGGACATCTCACTCATCAGACTACACACGCGGCGACTGAAGTGGCCAATAGTGGAGGCTCGGGTTATAGGAATACTCAGACATCCACTTCAGGTGACACACATGCATCTGGGACAAAGTCATACATGAATTTACTATATTCTGAGGATCATCCTACACAGGTATGTTCATCTTTTGAACTTAAATTTAATTCAAGTTTGAAATGTGAAAAATTCATGTAAATAATAACATCAAATTATATATATATATATATATATAATATTAATTCAATAAGTGTTTGGTGTAGACGCATGATCACACGATGCCTGAAACTCAATATGATCATCGTGTCTATATGTTGAGTGCTATAGATCTAGGCTCACCTTTTGGACAGGTACTTGAACCAATATATTTTAAATAATTTGTGTGGATATATCTAAATTAATTTGAATTTGTACACATGTGTGAATTGACATATTATATCTTGATGTAGGGAAGATCATACGATACCTAGTACTGACCAACCACAAGTTGTGGTGAGCACTCCTGAGACATCATCAACTCAAGAGCGTGCTTTCAAAAGCTTGTTAAATTAAATACACACCATAAATATATTTTAATTTGTTCATTTACATACACATGTGTGAATGATCTATACAAATTGTTGTACATCTATATGCAAGGATTTCATGAGATACCCATGGCAGGCGCACCTGAGACATCGTCAAAATTTATGCATGGGCAATCTTAGGTGCGTGATCATGAGGTCATATCATTCGAGGTTGTAAAACTTTACTAAATCTCCTATACAATTTTTATGAACCTTTTAAATATATATATATATATATATTCGAGGTTTTAACATATTGTTTGCTTTATATGAATATGCAGGATATAGTAGATCAGGAATTTGGATATTCTCAAGTGACAGTTATGCTACCTGTTGAACAAAATGTGCTATTAGATTCACATGATCATATGGTAATTTATGCATACTAAAAATCATTTTTACTATATTTACTAGATATTTAATTAAATTTATTTTTATCTAAAAGTTTATATTTTCAAGTTTAAATATGTTTAATTATATCAAAATTTCTAAATAACTTTAAATCTAATTTCAAGTTTCTTGTACTCTTTTATAGCGTGATGCGGGAACATCTGATCAACATGGAACAAAGAAGAGACTTGATTTGACTGATCAGCCTGATAGTTAGATGGTTTTAAATTTTATGGACTATAGATCTCTAGTTTTATTTAAATATATGTGTTGGACTTGACATATACATCTTGACATATAAATTTCATGGACTATCTATCTCTAGTTTTATTTTGAACATGTTATTATCATATTTGTGTTTATTTATATCAGTTGACTTTAATATGATGATTATATATGTAGTCAATTATGATCGTGTTATGTTCATTTTGATGATTATATGCACTCATGTATGTATAGATATAAATTATCTAATTTTCAAGTAATACATGCACTATATAAATTATTATCTAGAATCAAATTTCATGTAAGGAAAGACTACGGATGCAGAACAAGCTTTCCTAATGTCAAAACCTAGAGAAGAATGCAGATTTGTCTTTAAATTTTACAATTACAGTTCATTAAGATACACATAAAATGAATAACAAAATAGAGAAATAAACACAAACACAATTGACACCAGATTTACGTGGGAAAACCCTTACAGGAGAAAAACCCACCACACCAAAGAAAATCACTTGTATTACAGTGATCAAATTACATACAAGTTACAAACCCTCCTTTCAGATGACAATATTACAACAACATCATTTCCCTGATCAACCTCGTACAAAACAACACTGTTACAATGCTTTCAAAACAACATACAATGAAATTCACTAACAGATCATTTGATCATCCAACCATCGAATTCTTGAACCTTTTCACAGTTACTATACGTTGCAATGTATAGCAACAACCATGATCAATTCATTCTTTGTATAATCGATTTAGTTCAACTTCCTCTGTTGAACAACCGTCGAACTTCCCAAGCATTCAAACGACCTCCTTTCAAGTCAGCAACATCCTCCAGTTAACGACTTACATCTCAACAATTCATCAAGTCTGTGCTCTTCACCTTACACTGCGCTACTGCTGCATAGTCAACAGGCTCCTGCGGGGTGGCGGTAACCACGCTACCTCTAGATAGGTTGAGGGCTCCCGAGGTATGGTGGTAACTGCTCTACTGCCGGACAATCGACAAGCTTCTGCGATATGGCAGTATACACCGTACTACTGCTACACGACCAGTGAACTCCTGTAGTATGGCAGTAACCACCACACTACCGCTCGATAGATGAGAGGCTCCCGCGGTATGGCGGTAACTGCGCTACCGCTCCTCTCTCTCAATCACCTGGCGGTATAGAGGTAAAAGCATAAACATAACACTTAAGAAACTTTGCTGCTTGGTGACAGTGTCAAGGTTTCTACCAGTGAGTTTGAGACACATATTCTCAACAATCTCCCACTTGATGAAGAACTCACTGAACCCTTTTTAATACCTGAAGTCATTGAATATTCTGGACCCCAAGGCCCATCGAATTTGCACACCATCTGAACTTTTTCGTGCTCATTGGCTTTGTCAATGCATCAATAACATTCTTCAAAGTATCCACCTTTTCTAAACAAATATTTCCATCCTCCACCATATCTCATACAAAATGGTACTGCACATCAATATGTTTTGTCCTGGCATGGAAAGTAGGATTTTTTTCCAGACAAATGGCACTCTGACTGTCACAAAAAATAATAATCTGCCCTGCATCAAAACCAATATCAGAACATAATCTTCTAAGCCAAATGGCTTCCTTACAAGTGTGAGTTTCTGCCATGTACTCAGCCTCTGTAGTAGATAAAGCAACTACAACTTGCACCCGCTTGCTCATCCAACTAACTGCACCACCATTCATCATGAAAATATATCCACGGGTGGATCTTTTATTGTCAATGTCCCCTACCCAATCAGAATCCACATACCCACGAATGCTAAGAGTCCTTTGTGATTCAACCGAATTACCATGGTAACACAAAGCATATTCTGAAGTGCCCTTCAGATATCTAAACACTCTTTTCACAACATCCCAATGTGTCTTTCCTAGATTAGCCATAAATTGACTAAGTACTCCCACTGCTTGGGAAATGTCTGGCCTTGTACAGACCATTGCATACATTAAACTTCCAATTGCACTAGCATAAGACACTCTAGTCATGTACTCCATCTCAATAGGAGATTTTGGACAATCTTCAACAGATAGCTTTGTTCCCTGCAAAACTGGAACAACTAGCTGCTTGCAATTAGTCATACAAAATCTCTCCAGAACAGTGTTAATATACTTACTCTGGTTGAGCCAAAGTTTTCTATTCTTCCTGTCCCTGGTTATTTCCATTCCTAGAATATACCTAGCTGCACCAAGATCCTTCATTTCGAACTTTGTAGACAACTAAGATTTTAGATCAGAAATCATAAACTTACTATTGCCTATGAACAACATATCATCAACATAGAGTGCAATAACAAGAACCCGATCATTTTCAATCTTGAAGTACACACAATGATCTAATTTTGATCTTACAAAACCCAATGACAAAACAAACATGTCAAATTTTTGGTACCACATTCTAGGTGACTGTTTTAAACCATACAAAGATTTCTTTAACTTGCAAACCAGAATTTCTTTACCTTTTATCACAAAGTGCTTAGGCTGGGACATATAAATTTCTTCTTCAATATCACCATGAAGAAATGTTGTCTTCACATCCATTTGTTCCATCTCCAAGTCATATGCTGCGTCAAGTGACAAAAGAAATTTGATAGATGTCAGCTTTGCTATAGGAGAAAAAATTTCTCCATAATCAATTCCCTCTACTTGGGAATAACCCTTTGCAACCAACCTCGCTTTATACTTCTCAACACTACCATCCAGACCAATTTTCTTTTTAAATACCCATTTGCATCCCACAGACTTTCTACCTTCAGGCAATGGGACTAGATCCCAAGTATCATTCTTCTTCAATGATGTCATTTCTTCATTCATGGCTTTCAACCAGGAATTCGAATCAGTCATTTCAACTGCCTCTTTTATAGTCCTAGGCTCATCAATATTAGTAATCAAAGCATAGGCACAACTAGAATCCAACATAGAGAATCCATACCTATCAGGTTGCTTCTTCTCATGTGTAGACCTCCTCACAGGTTGAGGCTGAGGCTGAGGTTGTGGTTCTTCTTTAGAACTCTTAGAGCTACTCGAACTCTCCTCAATTTTAGGCACACTATCAATGTGTTGTTCCTCTTTTTCAAGAGTTAGAGGTATTTCAACAACATCATTTTCCTCTTTATTTTCTTTCATCCCTAATTGTAGTTCCACTAAAGAAGGTTTCAGTGCTCGAAAGATTACGCTTCTGCTATATACAACCTTTTCAATCACTGGATTCCAAGGCTTGTATCCTTTCACACCAATGTCGTAGCCAATGAAGATACACTTAACAATTTTGTTCTCCAATTTATATCTCTTCACATTTGGCACATAAACATATGCTTTGCAGCCAAAGACATGAATATGTCTTAAAGAGGGATTCTTACCAGACCAAGCTTCCATGGGTGTTTTATCAACAAGTGTTGAAGAATGAGATCGATTTACCAAGTAACATGTTGTAGCCACAACCTTAGTCCAGTAATTTTGCTCCAGACCAACATTGCTCAACATACTTCTTGCCTTCTCCATAAACGTCTTGTTCAACCTTTCAGCAACTCCATTTTTCTATGGAGTGTAAGGTGTTGTTTTATGCCTCTTAATTCTATGGTCTTTGCAATACCTTTCAAATTCTGCAGAACAAAATTCACCACCGTTATCTGTCCTCAAGCATTTAATTTTCTTACTAGTATGATTTTCAACCAAGTTCTTGAACTCTTTAAACCGACTGAACACTTCTGATTTACTTTTTAGAAAATATACAAATGCCCTTCTTGAATAATCATCAATGAACGATACATAATATTGTGACTTTGCAGAGACATTGTTACATTGAACAACAAGTGTGTCCAACTTATACAGAGTACCAATTCGGCCACCCCTAGCTAGCACCATCGAGCCTCTAGTCATTTTACAACCATAACTAGAGAACAAGACTTGCACTCCAACATCATTTAGCTTACTTACAAAAAGTAAATTATGAGCCAGACCTGGTATATGCATTACGCCATCAATTCCCTTAATTCTTCCATCAGGAAACTGAATTATGACTCTTCCACAACCAACTATTTCCAGAGATGAATTGCTTGTCAGATACACCTTTCCACCATTATATTTTTCATACTTTGTAAACCAGTCTCTATGAGATGTCATGTGGAAAGATGCCCCATAATCAATCAACCAGACATCATCTGATGCTTGTGTTGCCAAAGCTGAAATGAAGGCATCTGCATCGCTCTGAGAAGAATCATTATCAGAAGAGTTCTTCTTCTTCTTCTTCTTCTTTTTCTCCTCTTTGCAATCCTTTCAGACATGACCAGGTTTCCCACAATTCCAGCACTTCACCTTGGACTTCTTGCTAGGAGACTTTGATTTCCCTTCTGATTTCTATTTGGACTTCTTGTCCTTCTTCTTTCCTTTTTCTTTCGATCTACCTCGAACAACAAGAGCCTCCTTTGCCATCTCAGAAGATTTCCTTCTCATTTCTTCTGACAACAAGGAAGAAACCACATCTTCAATCTTGAAAGTGGTTTTCGTGCTCCCAATCACCATCACTAAATGATCCCAAGAGTCGGGAAAAGAACACAAAAAAAGCATACAACGATCTTAATCATCAATTTTCGTGCTCACAGATGTTAACTAAGCAATCAACATGTTAAACATATTCAGATGATCAGCCACATACACCCCTTCCTCCATCTTCAAAGAGTATAACTTCTTCCATAAGAAAAACTTATTCATCAAGGACTTACTCTGATAGATATCTCCAAGCTTCTTCCACAAAGAAGATACAGTCTTTTCTTCATGAACGTTCAGGAGAATAGAGTCTTCCAAACAGAGTCTTATCAACCCTTTTTCTTTTCTGTTTGCAAGGTCCCAATCTTCTTGCTTCATGCCAGAAGGTTTCATTCCAGACACAACAAGCCAAAGATCTTGATCCACCAACAGGTCTTCCATTTTAAGTTTCCACAACTCAAAATTGCAGCCATTGAATCTCTCAATTTAAATCTTTCCTGATGTGCTTGCCATCTTAATCTATAATTTAAATTACTAGAATTCTACAAGACTCCCACTGAATAGAATTGACACAAAAAACCCAACCTACCCACAAGGATAACACAACTGGCCAGGATCTGATACCACTTGTAAGGAAAGACTACAGATGCGGAACAAGCTTTCCTAATGTCAAAACCAAGAGAAGAATGCAAAATTGTCTTTAAATTTTACAATTAAAGTTCATTAAGATACACATAAAAGGACTAACAAAATAGAGAAATAAACACAAACACAATTGACACCAGATTTATGTGGGAAAACCCTTACGAGAGAAAAACCCACCACACCAAAGAAAATCACTTGTATTACAGTGATCGAATTACATACAAGTTACAAAATCTCCTTTCAGATGACAATATTACAACAACAACATTTCCCTGATCAACCTCGTACAGAAAAACATTGTTACAATGCTTTCAAAACAACATACAATGAAATTCACTAACATATCATTTGATCATCCAACCATCGAATTCTCAAACCTTTTCACAGTTACAATACGTTGCAATGTATAGCAACAACCATGATCGATTCATTCTCTGTACAATTGATTCAGTTTAACTTCCTCTATTGAAAAACCGTCAAACTTTCCATGCATTCAAATGGCCTCCTTCCAAGTCAGCAACATCCTCCAATTAACGGCTTACATCTCAACAATTCATCAAGTCCGTGCTCTTCACCTTACACCGTGCTACCGTTGCGCAGTCAACAGGCTCCCACGGGGTGGCGGTAACCGCACTACCTCTAGACAGGTTGAGGGCTCTCGAGGTATGGCGGTAACCACTCTACCACCGGACAATCGATAAGATTCCGCGTTATGGCATTATACACCGCACTACCGTTACATGACCAATGAACTCCTGCGGTATGGCAATAACCATCGCACTACCGCTCGATAGATGAGAGGCTCCCGCAGTATGGCGGTAACCGCGCTACCGCTCCTCTCTCTCAATCACCTAGCGGTATAGAGGTAAAAGCATAAACAAAACACTTAAAAAACTTTGTTGCTTGGTGACAATGTCAGGGTTTCTACCAGTGAGTTTGAGACACATATTCTCAACATTTCATATATATAATTTATCACATGGTTAGGTGACAAATTAAAACATTCCTTAAATAGTTTAGATCATATTCATAATAAATTAAGGGCATGTAATTTTAACTATTTTCCAATTCTAGCAAATATTTGAATCAATAAACAAAAATCTATCTCCTTGTATGTATAAAATGTATAATCTATACAATTGAACAATTATATACAATGTGGTAAATTTATAATACATGAAATGTATAATCTATAAAATTGGAACAAGATATTTAAAAAGTGGCTAATAAGCTCATTGAAGTTCATACATCGAACAAACATATATAATGTATATTGATGTTTAATACAACTATATAACATGATGAAACATATATGTGCATGTAGATACAATTAAAGCTTATCAAATTTTAGGTGAAGACCAAAAATTGATATTTACATAGTCTCTTGATAAAATAATTTTTCAGTGACAATCACATGGTAGACCAACTTGATGAGAACCTGCAAAAATAATTAATGTAAGTAAAGTAACTATAATTTTTATGAGTCATTTAAGTAAAAAATTCATGCGAGAAAAGAACAATATATAGTAAATTCCATTCAAATTCAAATGATGTTTGCCATAGGATGGATTAAGGGGACCTAAGAGGATATATAGCTTAAGGGGGGTCTTAAGAGAATGCCTTAAGTGGAGTTAAGAGGATGGCTTAAGAGGATGCATGTCATGAACCCTAGGTATGGCTTAATGGGTCCTAAGAGGATGGCTTAAGGGGAATTATGAGAGTGACTTAAGGGGTGCAATATTGTGGATTAAGGGTATGTAAGAGGATATGATTTAAAGGGATGTATGAGAGTGGATTAAGGGGATGCAAGAGGGTGGATTAAGGGGAGTTGATAGAATGACTTGAAGGTATGTAAGAGGGTGGGTTAAGGGGAGTTGATAGAATGACTTAAAGGGATGTAAGATAGTGGATTAAGGGGATGCATGTCATGAATCTTATGAAATGGCTTAACAGGCCCTAAGAGGATGGCTCAAGGGGAATTATGAAAGTGACTTAAGGGATGCAAGATTGTAGATTAAGGGGATGTAAGAGGATATGATTTAAGGGTCCTTTAAGAGGATGGCTTAAGGGGATGCAAGAGGGTGGATTAAGGGGAGTTGATAGAATGACTTGAAGGGATGTAAGAGGGTGGATTAAGGGGAGTTGATAGAATGAATTAAAGGGATGTAAGAGGGTGGATTAAGGGGAGTTAAGAGAATGACTTTAAACCCTAAACCCTAAACCATAGGACCTAAATCCTAGGAGATGAACCCTAAACCCTTAAAACCCATATAGATTTGTTATTCTAAGCATCTCATGAACCCTAGACACCCTAAACCCTAAACCATATGACCTAAAGACTAGGAGATGAACTCTAAACCATTAACCCATATAGATTTGTTATTCTAAGCATCTCATGAACCCTAGAAACCCTAAACCCTAAACCATATGACCTAGAGACTAGGAGATGAACCCTAAACCATTAACCCATATAGATTTGTTATTCTAAGCATCTCATGAACCCTAGAGAGACTTAAGGGGATTGAGTGGATGGATTAAGGGTAGATATATGAGGATATGGATTAAGGGGTCCTAAGAGGATGGCTTAAGGGGTGTTGAGAGAGTGACTTAAGGGGATGCAAGTGGACGGATTAAGGGTAGATATATGATATGTGGATTAAGGGGTCCTAAGAGGATGGCTTAAGGGGTGTTGAGAGAGTGACTTAAGGGGATGCAAGTGGATGGATTAAGGGTAGATATATGAGGATATGGATTAAGGGGTCCTAAGAGGATAGCTTAAGGGGTGTTGAGAGAGTGACTTAAGGGGATGCAAGTGGATGGATTAAGGGTAGATATACGAGGATATGGATTAAGGGTAGATATATGAGGATATGGATTAAGGGGTCCTAAGAGGATGACTTAAGGGGTGTTGAGAGAGTGACTTAAGGGGATGCAAGTGGACGGATTAAGGGTAGATATATGAGGATATTGATTAAGGGGTCCTAAGAGGATGGCTTAAGGGGTGTTGAGAGAGTGACTTAAGGGGATGCAAGTGGATGGATTAAGGGTAGATATACGAGGATATGGATTAAGGGGTCCTAAGAGGATGGCTTAAGGGGAGTTGATAGAATGACTTAAGGGGATGCAAGTGGATGGATTAAGGGTAGATATACGAGGATATGGATTAAGGGGTCCTAATAGAATGGCTTAAGGGGAATTAATAGAGAGACTTAAGGGGAATTAATAGAGAGACTTAAGGGGATGCAAGAGGATGGATTAATGGTACATAAGAGGATGGCTTAAGGGGTTTTAAGAGAATGGCTTAAGGGGATATGAAATCAATTATAAACTTTTTATAAAATGACAATGAATTAAATTTAGTTTTATATTTATACTATCAATTAAATGTATCTAGAACTATATATAGTTACCTGTCTCTAGATTCAAATTCCATTGTAATATATGT
>VDFB02259388.1:148314-276190 GCA_007258455.2 Sequoia sempervirens
ATCCACTAATTTTTGTCCAAATTCATCTAAACTAATTTCATGCATACATTCTCCTAATAATGAAAATTTACCACATCTATCGCATTCTCCAAAAGTACATGCTTTTAAATAAAATAAGTTTCCATTAGAGGGTTCACAAAACAAACCTGTTATAAAAACTTTGATTCTTTCAAGTGGCATATTAATACCACAAATGTCCTGCATAATTTGGTTAGCATGCAAAGTGCATCGTATATATCGAAAACTATCATAATAATAACGAAATTGTGCATGAGTCTTACAACAACAAGAGATTCGTTGCTTATTAATTCTAACATACCAAGGTTTACACTTTTCAATTGATCTTTGACTTATGTTAATATTCAATGGTAAGATTGAAGCATCTAATTTTTTTTTTTATAATTCAGTTTGAGTCATATTTAAGAGATGCTTTGGATGAGGTTCACGAATCTTCGAACCCACCCTTAATTTTAAGACAGCTCTAATGTTAGGTGATACTCTTGTATTATCATGCCAAAATTATCGACAAAGATTTAATTTCATTAGTTAATTTCATGTCTGATCTTTGGGATTCTTACCCACTAAACCCAACATTGGATTTTCAATTTGGATCTTTTTCAATACTTTTCTTTTAGTAGCTCTTATCAAAGTTCTAGGATTTAATTTTATACATTTACTAATCTTACTTAACATTCTTTTATTTGAAGTTGTTTTATCAACTAGAGCAATTGTTATTGCACGAAAAGCCACATTCTTATCTTTCAATCAACTTTTCTTACCTCTAAAATCAATAGCATTAGCAACACTAGATATGACTTGTTCTATTGAATCATCTTTCTTTTTGGTTTTACAAAAACACCTAATTTTTTCATCACGATTCTCATTTTTGACATTATCATAAATTGCACCATGAGTTGACATTGGAATCCTAATTTCTTTCTATAAAAATACATTTTATATATTCTATTTCCATAAGTTCTAATTTGTCTCCAACTTTATCACAAAAGTTATCCAGGAGATCTTTTTCAATTGTAAAAAAAACATTTTCACCTTCATCCATACAAGGGGTTTCATTTTAATTCACACAAAGGGTTTCATTTTCATTTTAAAATGTAAAAGGGATTTCATTCTCATTTTCATAAATATGAGGGATTTCATTCTCATAAGAAATAATTTCATCATTTTTTTGTTTCTGCATTGTTTCAACCCTAATATTATTGATCTCATCAATGGTGTATCCAACTTCATCTAAACAAACAATATAAATATTATCAAAACTTGGGTTTGAACACATACCTAGATAGATTGTTTGAATAGGTGCATTTTCCATATTGTTTGGAGGTGGATTTGAAGACATACCCAAAGTTTTTTTCATATCATTCAAAGTTGAAGTTGAAGGCATAGTTGGGTTTGTCTCCGTAATTGCATTTTCTTCCATATTCACCATCTCCACATTTACATCATCTACATTCATTTCATCATTCATGGATTCCTCTTCAACATTCTTGGAACTAGATGCTTCCAAATTTTTTATTTGACAAATCCTTTCTCTTCTATCCCTTTGTCTTTTGCCTCCATATCTCTATTTGCTTGAATTTCTTCGGGTGTCATTAACTTTCTACATTTTTTCTTTTTGTCTTTGCTTATCACCCATGGTTACCAAACCCTCTTTGATGACAAAAAAAATGATTCAAATAACCTATTTTCAAATTGCTATCTCCTTCAAATATTCAAATAAAACTATGTAGTATGAAGATCCTTTTTTCTTTAAACTCTGAAGTACAAAAACATCATGAATACATCCAAAAATTCTCCTTTTCCAAATCTTCTTGTAAAAAGTTCTTGTACTTGATTCCACTTCAGAAAATTCAACTGCACTTTGTCTCTACCAACAATTTGAATAGAATATGCCCTGCACAAGACAAATTTGCAATAAAAAATGCAGAAAATGATTTTCGGACCGTACTGCAGAAAATGAATGTTGTAGAAAAATGTGTTTTATCAGTATTTTCCAAATTAGGAAAAAATGGCTATTTTAGAAATGCGTAGCGTTATGAAACGCATACACATTCTATTTTAGGAACGCGTACGCATTATATAACGCATACACGTTACCTTTACCCAACGGGTAAATAGATAACGCATATGCGTTATGAAACACGTACGTTTCATTTAAATAATGCGCATGCAGTTTTAGTAACGCTGCGTTATTTAAAAATTGAATTCCCAACCCACATGCAACATTGGTTTTAGGCTTGGGAAAGGCTTGGCAATCTAAGTCTTAGCCTTTGACCTGCAACTAAAAAACTAAGGAAGATTGAAGAAGAATGTCCAACTTTGGTAATATGGCTGATGGAAATTTTTTTTTGAATCAATCTATAAAATTAAAACCATTAGAGAACACGATGTCTACTTTCCAAATATGTAATTTTTATTAAGATTGGATTACATGTTTGCTATTTTTTTAATTAATTTCTAAGCAAACTAGTCCTTAAACTTGAAATATCAGATTTTTTTAAATTTTTTAATAACTTTTTTTGGTTAAGTTTCTTGTAAAAAAAATTATATGGCATCAAACTCACAATTTTCTACAAATGAAAAAAAAAGATTCAAAATGTTTATTTTAGGGTCCAATTATGCTATCCACATTTTTAAAAACAATTAAGGCCAATAAAATTCAATAAAAAAATATATTCAACAAAAAATTACAAAAAATTCCACATCAATCTTCATGTTGTTAGATCTCTTTTTCCAAAAGGAATTAGCAAAATATTTTTATTTGCGTCAAAAAGTGGTGTTCGTACATGTGCTTGGTATGGTAAAAAAATAGGGATTTTTAAAAAATGGTTTTTATATATCCCTATCAAAATTTAATTTCTATAATCTGAAAATTTGAATAATTTACATATTTGAAAACTAGATTCAAAATGCTAAATTTCATATTGCTGAGTTTTTTTAAGATTTATTGTGTAAGTGCCTCAAATTTTCAGTCCAAGTGTGACAAATTCTGAAAAAACAACAAAAACACTTCCACTTTTTGAGCTTTTTGTGTACCCAACTTCTTGCATCAGCCCGAAGGTTTTGGCACACAAGTGGCTTTGAAAAGAGGAGTATGTGACATGGTTGGAGAAGTATAATGAATGATGTTGATAACTTGATTGTTCATGCCAATGAAGATTTGTGAAATATTTTTGAGCACGTGTACTAGAATTGCAAGGTTGTACAAGAATCCAGATGGTAGTTGGCACATATTTTGGATATGTAATGATCGGTGTAGTTAACTAGGATTGGGAAGTTGATTGAGGGCTAGGTTAACTTCATAATTTTTCTATAAAAATAGATTGTGAGTTCAAATGAAATCATTTTTTAGTCAATAATATGGTTTTTAGGGCATGTTTTGATTATAATTTTGTGAGGTTAATAAGGATGATCTTGTGGTAGTATTGGGGATACTTTAAATTATCTTGGCTCAATTTATGTAGTTTCATATGAAAAGAAAGACTAGTTCCCTTTAGAATGGATGGATTTGGAAAGTTGGTTTGGTTCACTTGACCCTTGTGTTGAGTTTTGAACTAGGATTAGGAGCTCTCAAGGAGATAAGTGCTTTCAATAGGTGTGCGTGAGTAGATTTTTTTTAATCTTTTCCCCATCGAAACCCATCAATTTCTCATACTCCATTTTGATAGAGACCATCAAAGAGGAATTATGGAATTTCAATTGCACAATGTTCTTTTTTGGTGTCTTGGTCTTGCCCATAGATGGAGGTAGGAACTTTACCATCTCTTCAGCTTGTTCTCAAGATCTTTAGTTGGTATCAAGGTGTTGTAGATGGATATTTGTAAGAATCTAGGCTAAATGTCTTCTTGGGAGGCCAACGAATAATTTAGATGCAACTAATGCTTTGTCACCTTTGTAATGAGTTGTATAAAATCCACTAGGAATTTACAAGCCATTGTACTCGTTATGTTGCACTAGAGTCAATTGTGTTAGTTGGTCAAATGTAGAAGTGGCATGTATCATTTATACATGAGCTTGCATGATCTACTCATCTTCAAAAAAGGATGTAACATTGTAAGTGATTTGTAATATAATCAAGAGTTGTGCTATTCTTCATTCTTTATTTGCATTAATAAATTATTTTGTGGTAATGTCTATTCAAGTAATAGTATAACATCTTTCATGGAGATTAATTAGAATGTTTGCTCTGTAGATGGATTATTAAGTAGAACTATATAAATTCAAGCCATTAGTAGGTCTTATTACATCAAGAGGCATATATCACTTACAACATTGAGGTTTGATAGTCCACGTACACAAAATTAAAAATCTAAAAACTAAATAATTAATTAAGATAATTATGGTGAAAATGAGTTTGCTATTTTTTCCCTTTAAAATTACAAAATTTTCTTTAACATATCAATATATATCTTTTATTATTATTTTAATTATTAAATTACATAGTTATGTAATATTTATAATAAATATTTTCATTTCATATTGATATGACATAACAATATATCCTTATAAAATTAGAAATACTGTATTAAAATATTTCATCATTTAATGAATGTTTGATGGATAAATGTAGTTGAATTCTAGAATGAAATGCCTAGAGTGCTAGAATTGTGAACTCAAAACTCAGGAATCACCCTAGAGCTGTTAGATTTGTAAATATCAACGGTTGAGATTTTATTTTAGATCAAAAGATGCCACCTCTCGTTGAATGTGATGAATCAATTGAAGCTACAAAAATATAGGTCGTATTGATTTTTTTAAGTGGCAAATACATAATTGTAATTTAATAATGATGGACTCAAAAGGTAACATGTTTCATTCAATTTACTATTCAACAATAAGAAGAAAATAAGAAGTGAAATTGTAATTTTTAAGTGATATTATTTTGAAGTGAGAGGGTTAGGGAGATTGCAGTGCACTAGGGAGATTTTGGGATGCAACAGAGTTAGTTTGTGACACTCTTTATATTCATCTTTTCAAAATTTGGGTAAGTGAAAAAAAATCCTACATTGCATCAATTTTTAATTTTTAATCTTGGGGTTTGGGGTTGAGGTTTTATAATCATACATCTATCACCACTACTAGACCAACAATTGGGAAAGGAAAATTAAATAAAAAAATTAGACTATGCCAGATTGCTTAAAACCCCATGTTTCACTAATGAACACCATGATATTTATGATCTTGTAATCTATTGTAGGCTTAAATCATAACCTCTATTTTCATGTGAGAATGTTGGAATGCAAATGAAAACAAACAAAAGTAAAACATTACCAATTACTAGTATCACTATAATGTGGGTGGTTGGATTTAGACACATGATGTTACCTGAGGTTTTCCCTTGCCCATAATTTATCATGGTCTATGCCCATAATTATGATTAGTAAAAAAGTAATTGTTAAAAATGATAGCCAAGAAGAAATCTTACCCATTAATGTACAAGAATTTGGAAGTGTGTTGGGGTTTCTAGCCAAAGATTTTGGAAACTTCCACTTTGATCTAGAAAACCTTGCGAGTGATTTTGTAGTAGCCCCTCAAATGTCCAAAAAATATTTTCTCAAAAAATAGTGGATGGTAATGTATTTAAAGAGAATCATAAGCCTCTGTATAAAATTAACATTTTCAAACACGAGTTTAGGATATTATTTCCATCCTAGCATTTTTCCTCAAATTAGATAGTAATAAGTGGTTGCAAGCCTCCTTGAAATGGTACATAATATTCATTATGTTACTCCACTTGTTAAATATAATTTTTTGAACATGTTGTAGAATCCATGTAGAGACAATTTTTAATGATTAAAGGAGGCTACACTAAGACATTTAGGTTCACAACCCACTCTTGTTATTTATTTATAGGGAAATTAAGTGGGTTTTTTTGGCCAACAAGTTTTAAATTCATCTCTATACGAATGATGAGATGAAAATAGTGGCTCCATTATATGATTGGACCCATAAGATAGAATGCAAGATAATCGAAGGAACTGCAATCATTTTATAGACTATTTTTTGGCTCCATCGTATTAAGAAATTGCAAATACTCCAATGCCTAGATTGCTTGAGTCTTGTAGAGATTGTGTTCGTCCAAGGTCAAAAATTCAATTGGTCGGTTGGTACTTTATGGAAGAAAATATTGTGCTAAGATTTTATGGATTAGGAGTAGAGCTCTACAAACTTCCAATACATGTGACTAAGAGGGTTTTTATGTTGGAATATTTATGAAAGATGGATAGTACAAATCAACTATACTTTGTTAGTAAGTAAAATAACATATTTCCTTCATTACCTTTTTCATGTGGAGGGTTCACATTCGAGAGAAAAACATTCACTATGGTACATGAAATTTTAAAAATAAATAAATTTGATGTTGACTCTCACTGAAAGTATGACCCATGTGACATTATTAAAGAAAGTTTTGTGGCCAATAAGAATGCTACAAGTAAAATTCAACCCAAAGTAGACCCTTGCTAGAAATATTGAAAAATAAGAATTCTTGGGGTGAAATAAAAAAAATAATGGAGGAAATTGCTACCAAGAAAGGTATTTATTTTGAACAAGTGTCAACAGAAATAATGACTTTGCATCCACAGAGAGCAATAGATATGCCAATCAAGAGGTGCAAATTTTTTTATAAGAGAGTTGATCAACCATCTACTTTAAAAAACACTAGATTATCTAAGAGAAGCTTGTACACAGGCACATTGAACACAAACAAAAATAAATGTCTTTTGGTCTATGAGGAAGGATTTAGGCGATCCAAAAACAATGGTAGGTTTTCAAGAGATCCAAGAAGATGACGAGTTTAGCAATTTATTGAATATAGAGCATCCATCTGAAGCAACTAATGATCGATTTGATGATGATAGGGAAGAGAAAACCTTGGGTACAATTCCTAGTGTAGACTATGCACACAAACCTAGTTTGAGTGAGACCACAAAACAAAGATATACTTCAGGGGCAACCATAGTAAAAAAAATGGGTTATGAAGGTGGTGGTTTTGGGGTCCAAAGGAAAAGTCTCTTAGGAGCCAATAGAGGTAGACCCTATAAAAATTGGTACTTTTTGAGGCATTGGAGCTAATAAACAAGTCCAAAGGAGCACATAGATAGGTGGTACAATTCATTTTGTTACAACTTCAAATCATGATAGTAAGATACAATCACAACTAGGACATAGTGGAGAATCTAGTGTTATTTTCATTGGTGGTGATGGTATGGGCAGTAGTACTAGTAGTGGTCAACAAGTGCTACAACAAAAAAATACTCACAAGAGGCCAACAATAGAAGATACTATATAGAAACCTAATGATCAAGGCATTCTGAAGAAGCAAAAGATTATGACATGTCCAAGTCCAACTACCTCCATTTCCACATCAAAGGAATTATTTACACTTCTAGAAGAGACACCTCAAATTTTTAGTGTGATTGGGATAGGAATGGCTTATCCTCAACCTCAAATAAATAGAGATGCCCCCATCATTGTAAGTACTCCTTCACCATTCAAGCATTTGATTTTGTCAACAATCCCCAAGTTTTGATTATAATGCTAAGTTTAGAAAGAAAGTAGAAAGATATAAAGAACACAAGAAGCAAATGATAATGAGTACAACTACTGTAATTTCAAATCCTACAACAACTAGGGTATTTACCGCATATGACCCAAATAAAGAAACCATGGAGTAAATGTTTGTTGTGCCTAAAGTTTAAAATAAAACAGAGAATTAGATGTATTGCTTTGAATTTGAGGTGAGTAGTGTCCAAATAGATTTTTTTGGAATGAAAAATTCTAAAAAAATAATGTATAAAAAAGGAACAACAAAGTGGTGTACACATCATTGCTAAAGTAAGAGAGACAAAAACAAGTTTGAGAATCAAATAGAAAATTTACATGCAGACCTAGAAAATGAGAAAACAAAGAGGAAAACAACAAATAACAAGAGTAATGAATTAGAGAAAAGGATAAAAAATCCACCCCTACGTCTACAAGCAAAGAGAATGAATAGATAGAGGTGAAACTAAATGAATTGAAGCAAAGGTTAGATGAAAGCATCAAGAAATATGATAATGAACGAGCTACTTCAAAAAGAAAAATGGTGAAAGCCAATGCCTCAACAAATACATTACAAGACAATTTGGATGAACAAAAAGAAAGAAAAATTGCCGGAACAAAAAATAGAGGAAGAGAGAAGAAACACTGAAAGACTAATGCTAGAGCTGAAGAAAGTAGAAAATGAAATAAAGTCTTCACAAAATAGATTAACTACATTTTATAGAAAAACAATGAAACATATAAAACAAAAGATTTGGGAGGAAATAATGAAGAGGACCAATCATCTGTGTCAACTATTTTAATTGATTGATTGTTTGATAGTATAGAATAGGAAGCTTAGACAATACGTTGTTGACAACAAAAACATGAATTTAAGAGAGAAAATTGCAAATAAAAATTTGCAAACAATCTACAAAGCCAGTGGCAATGAATTAGCATCACAAGTAATTCATGACTAGATTAATGATTTAATAATAGATCATCTATCATTCAAAAATGTGAAACTATGTGAAGTAGAGGAATGTCTAGATCAAGCTACAAAAAGATGTGGAAGCTACACAAAAAGGTAGAGGACTTGACAGATCTTGGTTTGCCATTAGCTTTTAACACAATAGAGTAATGCATTGGAACAATTGAATTCAAAAATAAGATAGAGGATAGAATGAAGTTTGATTTGGACCAATTTCTTGAGAACCCAGATGAGGAAAACTTTTTGGATTCCATCAAACCATTGATAACCTTGAATACAACTTTGATTAAAACATTCAAGTCAAGTTCCATTGTCAATTATGAATTGTTGACAAATTTTGCAAGCTAGGTACTATAATTTAGAACAAATTGCACTTCCATGAGATGGATAGTGGAACATGATACCAAATTTTATAGAATGATTTGATAATATTAGTTTCCAACTGAACTTTGTGTAGAGTTGTTTTTGAGCAAGATTTTGTAATAATTCTACGTATTCCTTCATTTGAAAATCAATATAAAACTCAAATCCGTTTATGTGTTCAAATTATTTGTATTATTTAATTACTCAATTCAAGATAACTCTAGTTTCTAGATACACATTAAACATTTGTTAATGTTGTATATGCTACTATTGTTTGTAAGCATTTAGTTGAATCATTGAGTGCATGTAAAACTAATCAATATGACACAATAACAATATGAAATAATTAATAAATAGAAATTGAAAAATGTGTTTAATAAATCAAATTCGAAAACAATGTTTAAAATTTAGATTCTAAAATGGAACATTGGAAAATAGTACATTAATTTATTCAATCAAATTCATGGAATACATATAAAATATCATCAATGACAATTTGAAATATGATTAATGAAATATAGTATAAATACCTAGTAACTACTAAATCTCTTCCATTTGCCAAATCATCCCCTTGCTCTCACCTTGAAGTTGAGATTGAGAGCCGTCATGATTCTAGTTTTCATTTTCTTCATTTTGAGTTTCTCATATGTCCACTTAACTACATCTCATCACTACCAGTACAAGTGTTATTCATTGAGTCATTGTCATATGTGCCACTATGGTTTAAAGTGTTGCACAACCCCCTTCTTTCACATATGGACATCCAAATTGTGAATGCCTTTTTAAAAGGAAAAGTTTGGATATCATACAAGTGAATAGGAATATAAATCGAATGATCAATAAACTCAATGTAAAATAAGAGACAATTACAATAATCAAGAATCCAAATCCAATGATCAAATTGGCCTAATCTCAATGAAGGGTGTGCACATCAAAATGAAAGCAAATAAAAACATAAATCAATCTAACTAATCTACTTTAGGTCTCCACCGAAAATTTCTACTCTTACTCCATTGTAAAGTGTAAAATTATGCTATTATGATGATATGTGGATTGCTCATAATACCTTAGCATAACCTTGTTAAGTTAAAGCATGACTGAAAATGAGTATAATTTGGTTGCAAATTCAAGGAGGGATTGAATGATCAAATGATGGATGTTTTATAGCTTTCAAGGATACTGGATCAACGATGTGAGATGTGAGATGTGAAATGAGATCAATGGATGGGAAATGTTGAAAGATCACGAGGAATTGCATGAAGAGAGTGAGAGTGAACTAGGGTGGAAGTTCAGTCAACTCACTAAATCTAGTAATGATCACTAAATTTAGCTTTGGTCTTTAAAGTTAGGATTAGAAGAATAAAGATGAGATTTTCTATTATTATGAAATAAATAAAATAATGATTTTATTTATTTTTAAAGGAATGTGCAAACTAAATAAATTAAAATAATTTATTTAATTTTGGAGGAATAATTAGCTAATTAAATAATTAAAAATATTTCAATTATGGGAGAGGAGAGGAATGCATGATTTAATTAAATAATTAAAAATTATTTAATTAAAGTTGAATGAAAAAGATGAATAATTATTTAATTAATGTAGGAAATATGTTAGTTTAATCAAATAATTAAAAATTATTTAATTAATAGTGATGAAAGGAGTGATAAGTGATGATGCCATTAAATGATAAATTTAGAAGAATGTGTTAGACATTTCTAGGTGTCTACATTTCGCCACTCTTTAAGACAATGTACCCTATTGCGTTGTTTCAAAGACATGTTGCTAATTATGAAAACAAATTGGTGATAATGTGCCCCATTGTGCCCTAGTGGACAAAGGGATGATGGTTGGATTGTGGGTTGCCTCCTCTCAAGATCAGCCAAAAAAAAAAATCGGGTTGAACTCATGATAGGTAAACGAGATAGGTTTCGTGAAGATGAAGATGAAAAACGGAGTTGGATGGAAGAAAATCGAGGGATAAGGATGTATGAAATGAAGACAGTAGAAAAGATTAAGGCTAGGGATGCAAATTTGGATTTGGGATGAGGATGAATAGTATGAAAGAAGAAATGAGATAGAATGTAGGATAATGAAAATGAATGAAATTTGTTGATCAAATATTAAATAGTGAAAACTATAGTTAGGATATAGGGTGGGTGAGGGATATGGGATGGGCAAGTGATAGTGGAATGGGAAAGTGATTTTTCTTTTTCTTTTGCTTTTAGTTATGCTAAATTTTTTAAAGAGCAATCCTTGTTTTGATATAACAAGTAGACACTATGCATCAAGGCATGAGGAACTAGGGTGGTGTCGTATCTATTACATGGATTTTGACTCTGCAAGCAAAAAAGATTATTCTTATTCATACCAAACATACAAAATCCTTGTTTAGATAAGTGAAAGAATAAAACTCAGAGCAAGATAGGCCTATGCACAAAAGTTATGAACCTAATATGTAATGGTCACTTTTTATGCTTGAAGCTACCTCAACACACACAAGGCAAATATTTGTCCTTGTAGTATTACAAGAATGCCCCGCAAACATAACAAACGAAAGCAATGAATATGCCCCATTCTATGTTTCTCTAGACACACCAAGATATTGAAGATTGAGGTGGCTTCGAGTAAGATTTGTAGAATGAGACAAAAAATAAATCAAAAGAAAAGACTAACTAACAAAACATAGCACAACTATCATATCTCTTGCCAAAGAGGTTGTAGTTGTTATTTGGGATGATGCCTATTGTACGAACGATATATCTGTTAAGGAAATGATTTGGATGTTGATTTAGGATATTTAGGCAATGGATATGTGGGTAGGGGTTGTTTCAACAATGATCTTAGCTTGCAATCTTTCATGAGTGTTCTAGGTTTCGATTATTGTGCCATTTGCTTTTGCTTACTTTGTCAAAAATGGGTGTGATGATATGTTTATAATGAGCGATGATTTTATTGTGGATGGGTGAGTTCTATTGACTTGTTTTTGTTGAATTTTTGAAATATATCGATGTTTTTTGGAATTTTGTTGGGATATTTGAGGTTGTTTTTGAACATTTTTGGAATATTTGAATTTTCTTTGGATTTTTGGAATATCAATTGTATTTGGATTTCTTTGAGTATTTGAGGTTGTTTTTGATCTTTTTGGGATATTTGGATGTTTTTGAATTTTATAATAATTGGATGTTTTTGAATTTTGCATTATTTAAATGTTTTTGGATTTTGGAATATGTGATTTTTTTGGATTTTCAAAATATGACTTTTTAGGTGTCTAGATCACTAAGTGAGCTAGAAGGCATATATCAATATTTATTCCAAAGCAGGATGTAATCACATGCCACTAGTGTTTAGTAATGTATGGGACATTATGAGTGGATGAATGGATTAGTGTGATGGAAATGAATATGTGAAGGATGGGGAGGATATAAATTATGCAAATAGATCTAGGATAAGGGATTTTACTTCTAGGGACTCATCTCGTACTAGGATAACATGTTTTACTTAGGCTAACTGCTTGGATAGTGCTATGTAGGTGATGGTATGACATGGGATAGTATATGGTCAAAGGAAATGACCATTTCAAGATTTTTCCAAAAGCATGTTTTGAAGTATATGCCCCTAGTTTGTCAAGATCAAGGTGGAGAGGAAAGTTGGATGGCAATGGAATGGGTCAGATGGATAGTGGTGTTAGAATAAAATAACATGATGTATGAGATAAGATATTCCCAACTGGAATGGTACACATAGATAATCAATTTTACACATGTAGACACCTAAAAATGTCTAACACATTTTACTAATTCATCATTTTTTGTCATCACCATTAATCACCCTTTCATCACTATTAATTAAATAATTTTCAATCATTTGATTAAACTAACCCATTTTCCACATTAATTTCAAATTTACCAATTTTATCACTAATCACCCTTTTCATCACTATTAATTAAACAATTTTCAATTATATATTATGCTCACACAACTCCAAATCTACCAATTTCAGAACTGACAGTTGATCTTTTTTATGCAAAATCTCGACATTTCTTGTTCATGTGACTGAGCCTTTTATGCCAAAGATTCATTCTATTGTTCGCAACTCCCACTTTTGTTTGACCCTCTGGCACATAAAATGTGTCTGATTTGCTTCCTCTAGCAATCATTAAAGCTCCTTTTGTTACCTTCCACACTGTGAGATTTTCTAACTAGCCTGCCTAGGAATCTAATGACTGAAGGAAAGCAAAATTAGAAATATGAGGAGGAATAAACTGTATTCCTCTCAAGAATGCAAAGCTATATTCAACTTGAGAATTGAGATTACAAAGGAAATTCCTTGGTTATATAGGCCAAGGGGAGAGATAGATGCAACCGGATTATGACAAGTGTTGGCATCCTATGAGGTGTGACAACTCATGTCATTAAAGGCTCAACCACCTTATCCCTTTGTAAAGTTAAGCTAGTGTGAAGAGGACTTTAGTGGAGAACTAGCTAAGAATGAACTAGTTAGATAAAGTACCCCTTTCACACTAACATCCCCCCTTAAGTGCAACTTAGGGAGAAGTATACAATGCAAAGATGAAAATATGGGTCCCGACTACTAGGCCTGATGAGGTACCCATGTACATAATAACCTCTCAATGATAAAGAAGGAGAAAACCTAGTGGGAAAAAACTCCTGCCCATGAGAGGGTGAATGAAGAAGGTCTAAGTGACCCCCATAGAAGAGATGTGTTGCACCCCCAAGAGAGACCACAGATGAACATACTTGCTCTCAGTGAAGGGTTTGGTGAATATATCTACAACTTGATCTTCTGTAGGACAATATCGCAAATCAATGACCTGCTCCTGAATCAACTCGCGAAGAAAATGCATATGGATCTCGATGTGTTTGGTTTGTTGATGGTGGACCAGGTTTTTGAGATCTGTATGGCGCTCTGGTTGTCACAATAGATGATTGATGGATTATGATAGGTGATACCAAGTTCAGTGAGGATATTTTGAAGCCAAATAGCCTCAGTGGCGACATTGACAATCCCCCGATACTCAGCCTCAGTTGAAGAAAGAGCAATGGCATGTTGCTTCTTGCTTTTCCAACGAATGGGGCCAGAACCATAGTGAAAATTGTAGCCGGATGTAGACTTGTGATCATCAATATCACCAGCCCAATCAAAATCCATGTATCCAAGTAAGTCTGAACTTGTGCTTGCTGCATAGTGAATCCCATACCGATGAGTGCCTGGATGTAGTGCAAGATGCATTTGGCAACTTTCCAATGAAGCTCATGTGGTTTCGTCATGAAGCGCGAAACAATGCCAACTGCAAAGGAAATGTCGAGGCAAGTATGAGTCAAGTAGATGAGGCTACCAACAAGTTGACGATACAAAGTAGCATCAACTAGTGGTGTGGGACATTTGGCCTCAAGCTTAACTCTAGACAGAAAGGGAGTCAGTGCAGGCTTACAATCAACTGTATGAAAATGTGACAAAAGATGAAGAGCATACTTGGGATGTGCAAGTGAAATCCTGGAAGAGGTTTGTGTGATCTCGATCCCAAGAAAATAGTGCAAGAGACCCAAGTCAATCATGGAAAATATGTCATGCAAAGTAGTCTTAACAGTTGAGATGATGGATGAAGTGCTCCCAGTGACAATCAAGTCATCAACATAGAGAGCCAAGAAGACAAGAGCACCCTCCTACCACAAGATGGAGACATTCGGATCTGAGTGGCATCTGGAGAACCCAATGGAGAGAAGAAGTCAGTCTATTTTGGCATACCAAACTTGTAGAGCTTGTTTGAGGTCATAAATAGACGTCCTTAGTTTGCAAACCATTGAAGAATCTTGAATGAATCCTTGTGGCTGCTCCATGTAAATTTCTTCATGTAGATCTCCGTGAAGAAATGCACTCCTCACATCCATTTGATGTACAACCCAACCATGAGCTACAGAAATAGCAAGTAGCAAGCAAATGGAGTTCATTTTGGCAACAAGGGCAAAGGTCTTAGTGTAGTTAATACTTGGTACTTGAGAGAAACCTTTGGCCACAAGTCATGCCTTATACTTGTCAACTGAGCCATCTGTTGCAAATTTGGTTCGATAAATCCACTTACATCGAACTAGTTTTCTTCTCTTAGGAAGTGGAACAAGATCCCATGTTTCATTCCGCATTAAAGAGTTGTACTCTTCCTCCATTGCAAAATCCCACTCATCAATACCAAATGCTTCATGAAATGACCGTGGATCTGAAGCTATGGCAATGTAGGAATGTGGAATGTCTTGATGTTATGATTGAGTCCTCCTTGTATTTGAAGGATTCCCAACAAGATCGCCTGCAGACTCAAGTGTTTGTCGAGCCCAACAAGGCATGGTAGGGGATAGAGGAGGAGATTTTGAAATCTCTGAAGAGCAAAATGAAATCTTAGGATCAACTTGACGACTAGAGGAAGCTTGAGAAAAATCCTCAATGTCAGAATCCTCTAAATCTACTGTGGAGGAAGGAAGAGTAGAGGATGAGCTAGAAGAGCTTTCCTCAAAATGCACACTATGCTCAATGAAGAGCTCATGTGTTGTAGGATCCATTAGCCGATATCCTTTGACACTATCAAGGTAACCAACAAAGATACAAGGCCGAATCTAAGGTTCCAAGGCTTTGCGCTTCTCTGAAGGAATATGTGCCCATGCTGGGGAGCCAAAAACTCTAAAATGCCCCACAACAGGTTTCCTACCACACCAAGCTTTGAAGGGAGTGATGCCCTTTAGTGCCTTATGTGGAACTATGTTTTGGATGTGAGTAGCACAGTTGATAGCTTTTGCCCAATATGTAGGTGCAAGGGAGCGAGCATGGATCATGCAACTAGCCATCTCTTTCAGGGACCTATTTTTCCTCTTAGCTACACCATTTTGTTGTGGTGTGTAGGCAACAATATGTTGAAGATCAATCCCTTCAAGAGTACAAAATTGCTCAAATCGATGGTTCACATATTCTTTTCCATTATTAGTGCGGAGAATTTTGAAACACTTTCTAGATTATTTCTCAGCATGAGCCTTAAACTCTTGAAATCTATCAAAGACCTCTCCTTTGTGTCGAAGAAAGTAGACCCATGTGTATCTAGAATAGTCATCAATGAAGGTGAGCAAATAACGAACCGTACTGAAAGATAATGATGGAAAAGGACCCGCCAAGTCACTATGAACCAATTCAAGGACTTCTGAAGCCCTCCAAGCCTTCCCTTTGTCAAACTTGTCTTCAGGATGTTTTCCCAAGGCACAACCTGAACATACACCATTAGAAAAATTGATTTGAGGAAGACTCGTGACCATATTTTGTTTGTTGAGTTGCTGAAGATAGTGGTAGTTGAGATGGCCAAACCACTCATGCCATAGTTTGCTCACAACATTTGAATGGGTGAGCAATGGAGTGGAATGTGAATTAGGTACAAAATGAGAGAAAGCATACAAGCGAGACTCATGATTGGTCTTACCAACTGCAAGGAGTGCATTATCTTCAAGATTCCTAATGCTGACAAAATCTGAAGTGAATTCAACTTTTCTACCATTCTGAGTGATTTGGTAGATGGAGAAAAGGTTGGATGACAAATCAGGAATGCAGAGGACATTCTCAAATGTACCATTGCTAGTATCAATTGAACCCTTCCCAATTACTTCCACTGGAGAATCATCCCCGATGAGAATGTGGGGCACAAAACAAAGCTCCAACAAAGAAAATTGTTTTTTCATAGAACCCATGTGCTGTGATGCGCCTGAGTCAAGAATCCACTCTTTTGAAGAATCAACAATAGCAACAAGTGCATGTGCTTTCCCTTTACTTGATTTTGAAGGATTAGAGGATTGTTGAGCAACATAAGAAGGCAAATTAATGTTGTTCTTTTTTAGAAGATTCTTTAACTCATCGATCTGCTTCTTATGACAAGAATGTTCCTCATGACCAAGTTTCTTGCAATAGCTACAAGTTGGCCTTTCCTTCTTTTGAAAATTCCCCTTTGAAGAGGAAGAATTGGAGTAAACTTTTTTTGTTGAAGATGATTGTGTTTGATCTCTTTGTGACTTCTTCTTGAACTGCTTTTGTTTGTTGTCAGGTTTCCTTGATGCTTTCCAACCCTTTGGTTGACCAACCATCAAAGCTTGTGAGTGTAAAGGCTTAAGAAGACCCATTGAAAGAAACTTACCTTACTCTTGCATCAACATTTCAAAAAATGAAGCAAAAGAAGGTGTAGTGAATGTAGATCCCATTATCAACCTATGAGTATGAAAGCTAGAAACAAAAGCTGCAAATTTAGGTCCAAATTTATTTAGAGTGTTATAGACAAGTTGAATGTCTTTCTTCTCTAAGCCACATGATTTACATTGTGCTCTAAGGTCATTGACCTTTGTTACATAATCTTGGATGTTTTCAAAAGACTTTGGATCAAGACTCATTAATTCATTATCAATTTGATAACCACGAACTTCATCAGTTGTACCATAGAGAGTTTTTAGTTTGTCCCATACATCATGTGAATCTTTACATTTTTCAATCTGAAACATGATATCAAGTGAAACTAAACTCCTTAGACAACCAAGAGCTTTTGTATGTTCAAACATCCAAAGTAGTTTTTCCTTATCATTGGTGGGTTTAGTTACCTTCTTCTCAACATAAGGTGTATATCCTAGTTGCATTAAGGCATTCCATGCATTTTGATGCCATGTGTTGTAGTTGTAGGGTGTGAACAATGGAAACTTAAATGTACCCATAGTGAAAGAAAAATAGAGCACAAAGTACGAGAGATGTTCAAGCACAAAGACAACAAGAGACCCCCCTTTTTTACTCAATCAAAGAACCCCCCTAGAAAAAAATTATTTGGCACTTTATATTTAGTGCAGTTAAAGATTTATGAATTTCAATGCTTTTTCAAATCCTCAAGAAAAGAGCATGTCCTGAAAGTAGACATTTGGTATAATTTCATATGAAATAAACAACACCAATGTGAAGTACACGAAAAATAATGCACTTTAAAAAAAATCAACTCAATCTAATGTCGTATGCAAAAGTTATGCAACTTTGAAGTTTGCAAAATGAGAACGGTGAGGAGTCCTCCCTGAGAATCAACAATTTCTGAAGAATCCGTGCACCAAAATTTGAAACCGCCTTCACCAATGCATAGAGCACGAAAAATTAGCCCAAATTAAAAAAAATTGCACTGAATTTGGAGGTCAGGAGCCCGAGTTATGAGTCTCCAAAAATGACCTTGAAAAATTAATGCAGCAAAGGAGAGGGGGTATAAAAATCTTCAAAACATTAAAAAAATATTTAAAGTCATCGGCCATGTCAACGGATTTTATAGTTTAAAAAAAAACATTAAAAAAATTATTATAATTGTTGGCCGTTGGCGGACTCAAAAATGTTTTTTAATTGAAAAACATTAAAAAATATCAAATGGAGTTGGCACATTAAATTCCGTCAACGAAATTTTTGAAAAATTAAATTTTTGAAAATTTTAAAATATTAAAAAATATTTAAAAGTTTATAAAAAAATTTATAAAAGGAATTTTTTTTGTTTAAGCCCGAAGGCCGAGGCGTTTGCAGGACGCATGCGCGCTACCCGAGCAACGGTTGCAGGTACCAAGATACCTTGGTACCTGTGTACCTTGATGTGCAAGCCGTAGGTACTAAGTACCCGTGCACAAAATTTTTTGTTATTTTTTTTGTATTTTTTCAATGAATTTTTATTTATTTTTTAATTATTTGTTTTTAATTTTTGAGGTTTTAAAAAAATTTCAATGAAAATTTGCAATTTTTAATTTTTAATACCATGTGAGATTTGTTGACTAGCCTGCCCAGGAATCTAATGACTGAAGGAAAGCAAAACCAGAAATATGAGGGGGAATAAACTATATTCCTCTCAAGAATGCAAAGCTATATTCAGCTTGAGAATTGAGATTACAAAGGAAATTCCTTGGTTATATAGGTCAAGGGGAGAGATAGATGCAACCAGATTATGACAAGTGTTGGCATCCTATGAGGTGTGACAACTCATGTCATTAAAGGCTCAACCACCTTATCCCTATGTAAAGTAAGCCAATGTGAAGAGGACTTTAGTGGAGAACTAACTAAGAATGAACTAGTTAGATAAAGTACCCCTTTCACACTAACACACACACTTGACTCAAAAGTGGCACAACATCCTTGAGCATCCAACTAATCAATTGAAATCACATTTCTTTTGAGTTGAAGGACGTGTCTAACATCCCTTAGTAGCCAATTGTTACCTATTTTTAATTTTAATAAAACATCTCCCTTACTAATGATATCACAAGGCTCATCATCACTGAGGTAAACTTTGCCAAAGTTGTCAGTTTGATAATTTTTAAAATACTCTTGCATGATGTAGCATGAAAAGATGCTCCTAAGTCAAGCACCCAAACATCTATGGTGCATTTGCCTCATTTTCTTTTGATTGATTTTCAATATTTTTGAAAGACCAATTTATTTTCATGTGATACCAACAACTGATATTTTTGCCCCTAGATTTTGATCTTCTTCTATGATTATTCTTATCTCGTTCTTGTGATCTTCCTCTGTTGCCAAATACCAAGCATCTCCCAGTGATTTACCTTGGTTTTTCCTTTCCATGTCCTCACTAAGAAGAAACTCAACAACATCATCAAAATTTAGCACACTTCCTTTCTTACTAGAAACTAAGTTGCTAATAGCCATAACAACTCCTTCCCAGCTATCAAGTAAAGAGCACAATAGTAAAATTGCCTTGATCTCATCATCCAAATTGATGCTCATAGAAATTAACTAACTAATCAAAGTGTTAAATTCATTCAAATGATTTGAGACATTGACACCTTCCTTCATTTTCATATTGTACAATTTCTTTGTAAAAAATACCTTGTTTGATGCATAGGCCATCTCATACATCTCTGTTAAATGATCCCATAATTCTTACGCTATCTTTTTTTCTGAGACATTGAATACAACATTGTTGGTATGGAGAGCATAATAGTTGACATTGCCTTCCTATCCATTTTTGTATGGAGAGCATAATAGTTGACATTGCCTTCCTATCCATATTGTACAATTTCTTCGTAAAAAATACCTTGTTTGATGCATAGGCCATCTCATACATCTCTGTTAAACGATCCCATAATCCTTACACTATCTTTTTTTTTGAGACATTGAATACAACATTGTTGGTATGGAGAGTATAATAGTTGACATTGCCTTCCTATCCATCAAAATTTAGCACACTTCCTTTCTTACTAGAAACTAAGTTGCTAATAGCCATAACAACTCCTTCCCAGCTATCAAGTAAAGAGCACAATAGTAAAATTGCCTTGATCTCATCATCCAAATTGATGCTCATAGACATTAACTAACTAATCAAAGTGTTAAATTCATTCAAATGATTTGAGACATTGACACCTTCCTTCATTTTCATATTGTACAATTTCTTCGTAAAAAATACCTTGTTTGATGCATAGGCCATCTCATACATCTCTGTTAAATGATCCCATAATCCTTACACTATCTTTTTCTCTGAGACATTGAATACAACATTGTTGGTATGGAGAGCATAATAGTTGACATTGCCTTCCTATCCATTTTTTCCCAATCTTCATTGGACATTGTAGTAGACTTTTTTGACTTTCCTTCTAGCATAATTGAAAGATCTTTTTGAATTAACAGATCTTCTAATTGTAACTTCCACATCCCAAAGTTTTGACTTGAGAAATTTTCAATCCTCCACTTATCTGCCTTCTCTATCTTTGTTTGTTTGACAATGGGTTTTTCAAATTCTTTTTAGCATTCTTTGACTTTCCTTCAAGCATAATTCTTTTTTTCCCAATCTTCATTGGACATTGTAGTAGACTTTTTTGACTTTCCTTCCAGCATAATTGAAAGATCTTTTTGAATTAACAGATCTTCTAATTGTAACTTCCACATCCCAAAGTTTTGACTTGAGAAATTTTCAATCCTCCACTTATCTGCCTTCTCTATCTTTGTTTGTTTGACAATGGGTTTTTCAAATTCTTTTTAGCATTCTAGATCTTTTTTGACTTTCCTTCCAACATAATTGTCTCTTATTTTGATTTGAAAGACCAATTTATTTTCATGTGATACCAACAACTGATATTTTTGCCCCTAGATTTTGATCTTCTTCTATGATTATTCTTATCTCGTTCTTGTGATCTTCCTCTGTTGCCAAATACCAAGCATCTCCCAATGATTTACCTTGGTTTTTCCTTTCCATGTCCTCACTAAGAAGAAACTCAACAACATCATCAAAATTTAGCACACTTCCTTTCTTACTAGAAACTAAGTTGCTAATAGCCATAACAACTCCTTCCCAGCTATCAAGTAAAGAGCACAATAGTAAAATTGCCTTGATCTCATCATCCAAATTGATGCTCATAGAAATTAACTAACTAATCGAAGTGTTAAATTCATTCAAATGATTTGAGACATTGACACCTTCCTTCATTTTCATATTGTACAATTTCTTCGTAAAAAATACCTTGTTTGATGCATAGGCCATCTCATACATCTCTGTTAAACGATCCCATAATCCTTACGCTATCTTTTTTTCTGAGACATTGAATACAACATTGTTGGTATGGAGAGCATAATAGTTGACATTGCCTTCCTATCCATTTTTTCCCAATCTTCATTGGACATTGTAGTAGACTTTTTTGACTTTCCTTCCAGCATAATTGAAAGATCTTTTTGAATTAACAGATCTTCTAATTGTAACTTCCACATCCAAAAGTTTTGACTTGAGAAATTTTCAATCCTCCACTTATCTGCCTTCTCTATCTTTGTTTGTTTGACAATGGGTTTTTCAAATTCTTTTTAGCATTCTAATACCAATTGTTTAGCAAATGAAGCAAATAAAAGGATTTATTTGTCACCAAACAATAATTAAGAAAAACAAAGATAATAAAATTTAGACACAACAAAGTGTATAGAGAAAGAATTACATGGTACACCAATGATTGGTTACAAGACTTGGCATTGCTCATGCAATGGGAATGGTCAACAGGTATATAAGTAATCCGGGAAAAAATCATTAGCAGGTTGTAAAATGAATTTTGAGATACTTGAAGGGTGTTGGCGTATTACATTGTTCACTAATTAGTTATGGTGGTTACTAGCATCTGCATCTATGGTAGTTACACGGTTCGATCTACATCTATGGTAGTTACATGGTTCTCCTATAATTCTCTTATATATTTTGTATCCGTTCCTATCAATGATCAATGAAATTTTATGCTCTCATATGGTATCAAAGCATCCTATGCGTGGGAGTATGAAGATTTGTGGTCTCTTTGATGTTCTTGTGCCTGTGTGTTGAAAGCAACACGTGGATCTGACATAAAGTTGGGCGATGGAACTATTTTTAATTGTGAAGGTTTGCAATCAGCTTGAAGGCATTGGATATACAAATAATCCCATTTAAAGTGAAGAAATTTAGGCAAGAAAAGACTTGTATAGAGCTATTGATTATGGGCTTTGATGGGTGCACTATAACAAAGAAGCGTTGAGTAAGAAGGTCGTACAAAGGCATTGGAGATTATTTTTGGCTAAACAATCAAGGATGACAACATAATTTCTTTATGGAGAGCTGGCACCGAGATGGCGTTGAAGAAAGGGAATCAATTTCACATATCATTTCTTAACTGCACTTTTATCTAGGAGATGAATGGTGTAGCCTTGTCTACACGTGGTATTGGAGCAAAGGCATTCAATGCAAAGTTTTCTTTAGAACTTCAATTACTCAGGTTCAAAATGGAAGATGGAAGTGCAATGTCAAATCACATAAGTAATTTGAGGTCTCTCCTTAGGCAACTGGCAGAAGTCAAGGCTCTGGTATATGATGGTGATTCTAGAGCTATATTGTTAAATAGTTTTCCTTCAAAATACAGTAATGTTATTTTTACACTCAGCCAAATAACCTCTCAAAATTTAGAAGATATGATTTCAGCTCTTTTAGCAAAAGAAAAGAGAGCAAATGCAACAAATTCATAAGATATTTCTCAACTGGAGAAAGCACTATATTCACGAAGCAACAATAAAACGTCAAGTACAAGAGAAAATGTATGTTTTTACTATAAGAAAAAGGGACACACAATAAGATTTTGTAAAATTCGAGCCAATGATCTTCTTAAAGGGAATCTCAAAGATGAATCAGATATAGGAAACTTTGCGCGCATTGAAGATGAGGATTCATCAGATGATGAAGCTATTATTAATGACTCTTTCGGTGGTACTAATCCTGCATTAGTACTATAAGCCTTCACTTATTGAAGGCAGGTGGCATCAAAGGATGGAGGAAATTCTATCATCTCAAGTCAACTTCTTACTTTGAGATGATGCTTTGCACGAGAAGCGTTTTTGGCTTTAGTTTCTTGTTTTTTCTTATTGTTGCTGATAGATTTAAAGAATACATATATTGTGAAGTTTGATTTTGAAGACAGGTAAAGGGTTTGGTGAAGAGCTCAGTATGGATTGTTTCCCAAAGAGTTCACGAGACTGTGACCAAGGATTATACCTTTATGAGGGTCAAGGAGACATTTTGAAGGATGGTTGCCCAATAATTACAATCAAGATCAAGGACTATACCTTTACGAGGGTTGAGGAGACAACTTGGAGGATGGTTGTCCAATAATTACAGTCTGTGATTCAAGAGTTCATGGGAGGACGAACTCGGGAATTCAGCTCGAAGCTACACCTTTATGAGGGTTACGGGGCAACTTGGAGGAGTTCCACTTGATTCAGGATTTGTTTCTTCAAAAGGAAAATCTTCTCAAGAATGTATACATATTTTTTGTAATCAACAAGTTTTGTCATGTAAGCCTTAAGGGGGTCCCTTCGGCAAGGAGAATAAGAGTTTTTAGGGGGTACATTTATAGGAATAATGTAATAAAGGGGGGAATGTTGGCGTATTACATTGTTCACTAATTAGTTATGGTGGTTACTAGCATCTGCATCTATGGTAGTTACGTGGTTCTCCTGTTATTCTCCTATATATTTTGTATCCGTTCCTATTAGTGATCAATGAAGTTTTATGCTCTCAAAGGGCACATCACATCATGTTTTAAGATTTAGAGAAGACACATAGTTGCAAGGATATGTTGACTCTAAAATGGTTGGTGATTTCAATAAAAGACAATCTACTATTGGGTATGTGTTCACATTTGTAGGGGCAACGATTAGTTGAATTTTCATATTGCAAAAGGTGGTGGCTCTCTCCACTACGGAAGCAGAATATATTGCAATCACTAAAGGAGCTAAGGAGATGTTGTGGTTGCAGCAATTATTAGCTGAATTGGGTAGTAGACAACAAGATTTCACTCTGTATATTGACAACAAAAGTGCAATTCATTTGGCAAAAAATACAGCCTTTCATTCACAAACAAAGTACATAGAACTTTGATATCATTTTATCCGAAGTGTCCTTGAACAGGGTAAACTTTAGTTGGTGAAGATTCATACCACAGCCTCAATCCTACAGATGTGTTTACTAAAGCTGTTTCAAAAGAGAAGTTGGAGTTTTGTAGAGTTTTTCTTGGTTTGATAAACATGTGACAATAAGCTTGGAAAAGCAGGGGACATCTTCAAGTTTAGCTATTTGCAGCATGGGGGAGATTGTTCAGATATGTGAAGTCCAAAAGTCATACCATCAACATTCAGTCAATAAAACTCTTCATCTCCCCTGTTTTGAACTCTTTGTTTGCCCTCACGAGTTTTGTATAAATTTGGGGATTAAGACATTTGTATGATTGATGAAAAACTTCTCTATAATTTTCTACAACCAATAAGGAGATGGATTCCCTGCTTTTCCTGTGGATGTAACCAATCATTGGTGAACCACATAATTCTATGTGTCTCTATACATTTTGCTGTGTCTGAATTTCATTAACTCTGTTTTTCTTCATTGCTGTTTGGTGACAAATAAATCCTTTTATCTGCTTCATTTGCTTAACATGATGGACTTCTGTAACTATTTCAAAATCTCCATATTCCAATGGAACGTAAGGATTAAATTTGATCAATTTATTTAGTAGTAAATGTATCAATGAAGAGATGTCGATAACTATTCAGATTCTAAGGGTGGTTGCTGTTGAAATCTTTATTATAGGAAAATTTAATAGACAACATAATTGTTCTAGACAAAATATCTCATACATGATAGAGGTTTCAGTATCATAGCAGAGCCACACCTTTCCTTTGCTTGATAAAATGACTGGTGAACAATCAATGCTAAATTAAACCAAATTTTATGCATCTTATTCATAATAGAAATATCTATTTAAGAAGAAAAATGCAGCTCCACAAAGATACGAGTCACGGTTTCCATGTCAAATCCACAAAAAAGATCTTGAATTTTTTTTCCATTGCTCTGAAACAGTCAAAGAAATTAGTTCAAAGTTGTAAATTATTAACAGTAAAAAGAGGTGCTGAATAATGTATGCACAATGAGAAATTACCTTTTAACTTTTTTCCACATAAACTAATAGCACTACAATGACATAGAAGAACATTCCCATGAGGGATAAGGCTCAGACACCTCCCTGCATATAAAATTTGAGTACCACCTAGTACTATATTAGTCTTATTAAATGGTTATCATAGACCAAGCTTTTCAAACATATGGAGACGAGCAAAAGCCCTCAATAAATGCAGTTGCCATGTTGAGAAAAACAGTGTTTTCTAGACAGATTCATCGATAGGCACCTAAATCCCTACACATTGTCATTTTTTACAGAACTCAACCAACAACATATACAATAATGATATACATGCACCCCAGCGAAGATTTTAAGGTATAACTTGGATAAAAGGCGGAAATGGTGGACGTTAAATGCTTATACCTTTCTTATCCTCCCTATGAATCAAGAAAATAATCTCATACAAGAGCAGCGTGAATAACAGAAAGAGACAACAATACAAGTTGAACTTTAGCTATTGTCTCCTTTCAAAATTGCACGAATATGTACGTGAGTTGTCTGGTGAACACAAGCTATAATCTGCCAGTTATAAGGGTAATTGTATGCCTTTGTTTGAATCTCCTCCTGTATTTTATGCATGGCTATTTCACCAAACCAATTGATGGTTAACATAATGTTAAGCTTAGTCTGCAATTAGGAATTATTAGAAAATATACTTCTGCAATTCATCACAATAATCAATCAAGAATTCTGCAGAGACCTCTGTTAAATTGAAACAATACTCTTCGACTTTTTGGGTTTAAACCCATACCAAGTTCAAAAACATCAAGAGAAGACATTCAAACCTGATAATGGGTCATCTGTTATGACCCAAAACATTAAGGAATGTGATTTTAATGTGACATAAGTCTCTCCAGAAGTCTTGATTGATTAGTTATAAATTCATTTGAAGTTCATAGTTAAATATTTCCTTTGAAGTCCAGATATCAATCACATTTTAATATTTCTCAGGCAAATCCCGTGTTGGTACCATGTACCTCACTAGAGATATCTAGATGAAGAGCTCCAATCCACTTCTATCATATCAATCCATTTTGATGATAGGTCCCTTAATGGTCAAAAATGTTGATGATAAAATTATATTCACAGTTTTTACCTAGAAAAACTATTAAAAACCCTTGGCCACAGCCCACATGCACTTTTAAAAAAATTAAATTCCCATCATTGTACTAAAACATTATTAACTTCGGGTTTTTCATTTAATGCATATAGGAGAAGGCTTGCAGAGTGTGTAGAAAGCATGTCTGAATCCAAAGAGGATATGGTACACATATGCCTCATATGAATAATACGTAACGTAAATGGAAATATATGGACTTCCACAAAGGGGGTCTCGTACACCAACTTGGCATCTTGTTTGACCATGCCTAAAAACTAATTTTACCTTAAATAGTGGTTGTTTTAGGGAATATTTGTTATCATTTTGTAGCTAAGAAATTTTTGGAGTAGAAAAACATTTTTCTAAAATAGGAATTTATATGCAATTATTGATAAAAAAATGAGAGTTATGTCATCAATTTGTGAAAATAAAGGTATTAAAAGAACATTAATTTTCATCTTGCAAAAACTTGCCATAGTATATAACAAAAATGAAGTGATTCTAAATATCAAATTTATTTATTTTTTATTTCACAATTTTTTCACATAGTTTACATTGTAGTATTGTGAATGCCTATAACAGAGGCTAAAGCATTTACATTGGGCAATGGATTTAGGGACTTGTAAACACAATTTTTCATACACATACTTTTTGAATTGAATAAATCATATGTAATATTTGAAACTACAAAAGTGAAGCCAGGGTCTGGTCATTGGTTCTCACCTAGCAAAAATTGGTTATAATGAAAATGTATCCTCCAATGCTAGCCAAAGTCTTAATCTGGCTGGCTTTTGAAGATGACAAGTGAGTATCTCAAAACGTGCCTTGGACAATAGTGTTGTCCATGCATTTATTCCTTCAAAAAATATAATTTTCCTTTGAACCCAAGACGAACTCAGTTGTATTATCCGCATGCTGATGCAGCAAGCAAAGCAACTTTGGAATTATTTTGGTGGGTTCACTTTGTGACTCATCTTAATATAATTTAATAAGGTATTCAATGCCCTCCCGCTGTCAATAGCTTCTTTGGACCTTTCCAGAGTAGAAAGCATATCAGATGCACCTGAGCATCCTAGTAAGTGGTCAGCCACAGCAGCATTCAACAAAATACGATCATAGATTGGACCTTTTTCACCCCGAAGAGCAGATAATCCTAGCTCAATATTTTTTGCAACCTGCTCAAGTAAGAATTTCCTTGAATGACCACTTTTTAGATGGTAAATGTTTTATGTAATATTTGTATATGAGTGAATGAACCAAAGGTTTAAAACATGTCAGAGTTATACCGATCTATCAGTTCTTGGAGTTTGAGTTGGTTGAAAACCATAATCTGCTGCATCAATATCAACACTGAAAGTTTCACGGAGAACTCCTACAAAATGGCCACATGTCAGGATATGATAAAGATAGCTTTACTCATCTTACCCACATGTTACACTCACAGTGATTGTACTTTCATTTGCTACAACTTTATTCATGTTAACACTCACAGTTATTGAATTCTCCTTCAACATTCCACTTATAGGATGATATCACTAGAAAACGTCCACTATTCAGGTTTGAAAGCAAATGGCCTTCCTATGCTAGAAAATGATAATATAAGACATTAACAGCAGCTGAACAAAAAAGATAAATACAAATAAATATTCTAAGTTTCTAACGAACAATAGGAAATCTGTCAAAGTTGAGCAGTTGGCTGTAATCTTGAAGTTAGACAAGTATTTACACAAACATGGTAATGTGGCAATACTGTGGTAGGGACATACAATTTAATAATGTAAGTTCTTATAAATGTTTGAAGGTGAAAAAACATAGAAAATTTAATATACATGTAGGCCAGCATCTGCTAGCCCTTTTCTCTTGTATATACATCCAACCTTCATGCTTAGCTTTAAAGGATACACACACATAGACTAAGTTGCTGAATTGGGTACAGGTATGTGGGTATGGTATTTTGGTACAGCAGATTTGGGGAGGGGAGGGTTGGGTACGTTTTGGGTATTTCCATACAAAAAACATATAAATATAATTATAAATTATACATTATAATTTATTTTTAATAATATAATATATTGAGTTACTATATTCAATATTGTATTAGACAATTAGACTTTAGTTTTATTATTTTAATTTAACCATACAAAAACTATTAAAAATAAATTTAAAACTATATAATATTTAAATATACTATTTAATAATTTAATAAAATATATAATAAATTACATTTTTGTATTTTAAATTTTGTAAATTATTATCTATATTAATATAACATACTGTTTAAATATTGAATACAAAAATTAATATTAAATACATAACTATTACCTATATAGTGTACTATTTAAATACAAACTTAATATTAGATAATAAATAGAGAATTGGTCGATTATTATTGATGTTTATAGGTGTGGGTTTGAAGAATGACAAAAAAAAGGGTTTTTTCCTCCTAGGCTAACTAGATATGGTTGCAAATTATGATGGTGAATATATATTTTTTAATGTGATGTTTCAATTTCAAATATCTCCATTCTTGACAAGTTTCAAGTTGTAGGTCGCAGCTTTAAAAAATACTATAATGTCCCTGTTCTGATCCATACCAACATTCTTGGAGAGTGCCAGCTTTTTCAAAAGGAAATTTTGACATCGACAGCAAATTCCTAGAGCCAAGATGTGCACAACGGTACTTTCCATGTACAAATTTGACATTCTGGGAGCACTCCACACTTCTTGGAGAATTTTGTCATCTTAAGAGAACACTAAGTTTCACATAGACTCATATCCCATGCATTTAAGGTATTGGTGGTGTGGCCAGAATTCATATTTTGGGTTATTTTAATATTTTCTGTAACTTTGGTGTTTGTGCAAAAAAAAATTAAAATTATTAAATGGTTAAATATTAAGTTGTCAAAAAAGTAAAATTAAATGACAACTTATATTTAATTGTTTAAAAAGGTGTTTTAAGCATAGTGAAAAAATCGAACTCGGCAGGTCCAAAAAAATTTAAAACTCGGGACTTGGCAAAAACTAGGGGAAAAACTCGGCAATTTTGTCAAACATTTTAAAATACATAAATTTTTAAAAATATTCTTCAAAAATACACATATTACTAATTTTGTAGAGCATATTTTTGATTTCCATCATATAAAAATCAAAATTAGAGTTTAATACATATCATAGACCAAAAATTGAGTTACAATGCCACTTCCACTAGCCATGTCATACGTAGAAGTTGCCTCATCTAAAGAGATTTTTGGCAAGTTGTACAATAATAACGTCTAAGTTAGCACACTCTAGAGTTATATTTCAAATTTTCAAGTCCTCATCACCCCCTCATTGTAATCAATTTTCTTTTTTGACAAGAGATCTTAATAACTAATGGGGATTTGAGAATGGAGATACCAATTGGGTTGGGGGTAGTACCCCTCATGGGGGTTTGGGGGCAATGCCTGTAGTGGGGTCAAGCAACGACAACCCTTGTGGGGATTTGGGGGCAACACCCCCAATGGGGTCAAGGGGCAGCCATGTCACCACATGCCCTAAGTCATCAACCATGTGAAAATGAAGCAAAAATTGTGTTTTTTAAATTGCAGGCAAGAAAAAAGATTATATAGATTTCAACGAGTTATTGACAAAAACTTGTGCCTTTTTTCGTTGACTTAAAAAAATTTCGCAGAAAAATCACTGCGAGTTTTTCAAAAACTCATTGGCGAGTAACTCGCCTAGCCATTTAGCTTGCGAGTACTCGCGAGTTTTGCAACAAAGGTTTTAAGTGTGCAAATAAAGTGTCACTAGGTTCAAGGTGTTGAAAAGTAGTCATAAGGACACTTTATATTATTTTATTAAGGAAAATTGTTTTTTCCAAAAAAGCAATAAAAAACAAAAAAGAGTGTTTTTGAAAAACTAAAAAGCAATGAAAAAGCAAAACATGTTTTTTTTAAAGCAGCAAAAAAACAAAAAAAAAGGGGTTTTTCTTAAAATAGCTCTAAGAAGATTATAAAAGGAAGTTGAGTCTTGAGAAGAAGGGTTACTACTTATTCATTTCATTTGTTTTGGTGAAAGAACGTGAGTTCTCTTTATTTGCCTAAAGATGAAAACCCTTTGGTGAATCCAATTTCGGGGACGAAAACCGTCCTAGTTGGTTGAGTGATTTCATTTAGAAAATACCAATGTGCTAAATGCTAAGTATTTCCCAATTTGTTATTGATAATTGTTACATCCCTTTTTGTCTTAAACAAGATTATGACAATAATAATATGGTCGTTATGTTAGTTGTAATCAACTACCTTTCATGAGAATGTGAAAATTGGGAAAAAAGAATTTTTAATTCATTTGATATAACTACAATTATGAATGATTTCTTTATATATATATGTGAATGTGTTGATATGTTTTTATTTTGAAAAGGAAACAGAGAACGGTCTAACCCTATTTCTTTACCAAGTGGATGCAAGATTGACAACAACTCGAAGGGAAAGGGAAATATCATCAAGGAGAGGCCACAGTCTATAAAAGAACCAAATTACCATCAAGTCATGAGTTTGGTGTAAGGTTGCTAACGTGGTAGTCTTAACCTTGTGATATTATCGCACTTAATTAAATAATTTTAAAAAACAAGTTAACTTAATTGAGTGTCATCGTTCTCCTATTGTCGTGTATTGAACTCTTTGAGCGCACCTTGGTGTAAGGAATTAAATTTATCAATGCCAATATAAATATAAACCTTAAGTCGCGATGGTGGGAAGAAAAGGTCCGTTTGAGTGAGGTGGCGGTAACCCCTAGCCACCTCATCCTCCATTTCTTGAAGAACGCCCAAGAAGGAACGCATGCAGACGTTTTTCTTGGAGTCTTGGCTTGCGTCGAATATAGGATGGCTTCCTTCTCATTTCGTGCTCTCTCTTTTCTCTCTTGAGGGTCAGCATTCTGGGGTTGGGTGATTCTATCAAGAGTTTCATGGTCGAGCGCCATCCTCATTCATTCGTCTCTTAATTTCTAGGGGTGGGAAAAACAATCCGCATTCTGAAGTAAGTTCACCTCAATATCACACTTTGGGTTAGTGAAGAATCATCGAAACATCTGTAAACATCACCTTGATTGCTGGGAGAAAACGCCAGGAGAGCTATCAAGTTTCAGATCTGCATTTCTAGGCATGTAGATTGTGTCTTTAAATTTGTTAAATCTTAATTTAAGAATTGTCCACTACTTGTTTATGAAGTAGATGGGTAATGCTGGTGTGTTCTTTTGGAAAACACGTCCAGCCTGTTGTTTATTGAAATCGAATTCCTTGCAAACTTCAGTGTCGTCTAGTGAATAATTTCTTCCTTACCTTTCAAACCAATCGTGGTCACCTGAGCTGGAAATCGAGATATTCTACGTCTTTCTTCATCACTGTTTCACTTGAAATAAAAACCTTGCTCTGTTTTTCTTTAGATCTTGAATCGGGTCAGTTCAATAATCTTTTACAAATGTCAATTAGATGAAATATATATTTTATGAACTGAAGTAGTCTTTCAACGTTGACTAAGACTATCATACCTCCTCTTCTGGGTAAGAAATGAACAAATTATCCCTGATTGTAGAACAAACTATGAGCCGAGTCACTAATTATATAAACTCAAAAGTCAAATGTATTAATGCCGAGTAAGGGTGAGAGTGCTAATGGCACAAGAACGTGCTCTTAATCATTAAATCCTTGGCCAAGGTTATGAAGCTTTGAATAAGCAACAATCAGCCATCAAGAATCAGATATACCCTTGGTTAGAACGGGCCATTCTAGTTAGGAGAACCTATAGTAAAAGACCGACCAAGGTAGTATAGATTCTTGACACTAGACTCAGATGGCAAGATGGTTATTTGGGAAATCTTTTAAAGACTGCACCTCGTGAAGGGTCGGATTTCTTCAGTTGAAGAAACATGGGAGACCAGTAGGTCTTTGGTTGGGCGGAAAAGCTTTTGATGATGTTTCTCTTTCCCTCAAAGACTGAGACTTGTTTTCGAGCATTTCAGTAGGAAGCCTTCAAATTGTACTACCTCTTAACTCTCTCTCTCTCTCTATTTCAAAATAAAATTATTTTATATTGTTTAATTCGCTGCTGTTAAAATATGTTCTATTCATTTCTTAATTAATGGAATAGTTAGTTCATATCCAACTGTAGTTTTCAGTTATATAAACCGTTAATTGTTCCTTTTCAGCTGAAATTGAAAAACTAGAAGTTAGTTTTGAATGTTAGAGTAGTTAATGCTTAGATTACTTATCTTTCCTGTTTGTTATATGAGTTGAAACTCTTGTTAGGGAAATTAGTTAGTTACACTTCAGCTGAATCTGGAAGTTAGTTACCGTTCTTAAACTGTAGATAGCTAGTATGTTACAATAATGGAGTTTTGATGTGTTTTGAGAGATTTTGGTATGCAAGTTTTATTGGTGTTTGTTGTCCCAATTTTGATTTGAATTTAGGAGTGATTTTGAAGCTTTGAGAGGGCTATACTTCTTTATTTCGTGTTATACTGTTTGCTGCAACAATAATCAGTCATTTCGAAGAGATTTTTCTTTGCATATTGGCTTGTACAACAGTGTTGTTATTCTACAGTTAAATGGTGGTTATACAGTGATTTGGGGTATTAAATATAGTGGATTGAAGGCATTTTTCAGACCCAACACAGTCTGATATGACAGTTCTGAGTAATGTTTTCATTTTGGAGGTCTACAATCTGCATTCTTCATCATCCTTCAGCTCTCTTTGGCAGTGCACTTCAATTTATTGAGTCCACGTGAATGGAATAACATCAACCAATGATTTTATGAACTAACTTATGTATATGCAGTAGTGTGTTCATTATTTTGAATAAAATTATAAATGTGTGCAGCTAGCTTCTCTTATCAATATCATTCTCAGTTGTATTTGGTGCATTTCGTGCTCAAGATATTGTAAAACTGGATGGTATAACACCAGTCAATGCATTTATCATTGAAGGTCTTGGTTGGTTCACCGCTATACGCCTTTGCATTTCAAGTTTGTTTTGGCATTGATCGGATTCCATTGTAATCTGCCAGTGGCTCTGCATTCTCTATGTATGCTTGTTCATCAAAGAGGTGTTGAGTTGGGTCAGCTCTACCCCCTGCATGCTTTGGTTGGCTTGCCATCTTTACATTTCAACAATGCATTCACCTAGATAGAATGTGTGTTGTCCAAAACACCGTATGTTCTCACCTTGCCCACACTTGGAACTTGGTGATCAAAAAGTGCACAAACTTGCATTTGTATTTTCTATATTGAATAACTAAAAAAATTGGTGTGTGGTTATTACAAAGGCCATGAATCATTGGTTGTCATCAATGAACTATGGAGAGGATAATCAAGTGCCAACTATCTGCAAATCGTTAAATTGTTTCTTTTGGTTTCGCCGAGAAACAAGAAAAAACCCTTTGTGTTCATGTCCATCGCATGATAAAAATGAGTAAAACTATTGAATGGGGGAGAAATGCATTGTTTTAGGTTTTTTTTCTATCAAAAGTCAAACTACACTTGGAATTGGTCTAGAAATGCCACGTCACTACTAGAATTGCAAGGGTACGGAAATTTTTTCACAAAATCATTTCAACACCAAAAAGTTGAACCCTAGATGATTTTGCAAGCATTTCAGTGCTGATTTTGATTTTGATTTCGTGACATTTCATACCTAGAATCGGTGAAAAAATGTGTCAATTCGGCAATGTAGGTTTTATCAAACCAGATGAAAAATGTACTGTCCCCTTTTCCTAGGCAATGGTCAGTTGCAATGGTTAGTCCATCACTTGGTCCCTGTGGACTAACTGCCCAACTACCCAGTTAGGGGGCCCTTTGTAGGCGTTGTAGACTTGTTTAGTTCGTCCTTTTTGAGCTCAGTCAGTGTTTTTCCCAACCCGATGTTTACCAAGGAGTTTGCTGAGGCTATTCAGTCATTTTTAACCATACTTACTAGTTTTAGTAACTGACATGGACATTTCGTCCATACTTACTATTTATAGTAAATCATTGGTATGGTCAGTTGGCAAAATTATATTCTGGATTAATATTGGTCTTATTATGGTCCTATGCATTTATTTTTAATAACGTTAATTATAAAGTTAAATTAAAGTATTTAACTTTATGCGTTATTAAAATATATTTTAAGGACTTTATATTAAAGGGGACATAAGTAGTTTTTAAAAAATACTTTATAATATAAAGTAGTGTGCCCAATTAAATAAAATATTAAAGGAGATATAAGGTGAGATTTGAATTAAATTAAACATTATTTAATTTGCCAACTTGGGGTGTGGTAAAAATGGAGGGAAAAGGGAAATTCCATTTTGAGAGTTAAAGTTATTATAAAAGCCCTTTGAGAGCTCATTTGCACATTCATTCATTGTTGAGAAAATTATTTGATAAGGGTTTTTACAAGAGACTGAAGAGTTTGGAAACGCTTAGCTTTTTGAGGATGAAATCTCTCAGGAAGAACAACTCGGTACAAGGGTGAAAGATCTCCCAAGCCAGCTTGCAAACAACTTCATTCAAAGGTTGCACTTGTGCTTCGCCGAATTTGTAGGAGAGTTTCATATTCAAGGTTTCGAAGGAAATATCGGAATTTGCAAACATTGTTCAACTTTCAGTTTGGAGGGTTTACCCTTTTGCTGGGACGTTTGGCATTATTCCCTTCCATTGCTGGTCGAAGGGCATTGAGATTCTATTATTACTGATTTTAAAGATACTGAAATATTCTACCTGGGCGTGAGGTTTTGCTGATGTGTGGAGGGGGCTGATATAAGGAAATCTAGACTCCATTATCAGGAGATATCTATCCAGCCGTGGCATCTCTTCTTTAATTCCTTGCGTTGCATTCTGAGTTGGGCTCTAGGGTTTACTATTGCTGGTTGTCATCACATACTCCATTCTCCTTGGCGCAACTTCCAGACAGCTTGTGGTGAGGTGTGAGTTCCTTAGCAGGGTCGTGGCCTTTGATTGCTGCCTTCTGTGTAATATATAGCTGTATGTTAGCCCTTCTTGGAGGTCATGGGACTACATTCAGACTTGGCGTCTATTCTAAAGATGCATACAGACCAGCACTATCATTGAAATCACCTACAGCATCAATAAACTGGTATTTATGTCATGAAATGCCATTACTTACTGTAGTATGCATTGCTGATGGTAATCGGGAAATTTTGTAGTTTACTGACAAGGCAGATTGAAATCTCTCTAGCTGAAATTGTCCATTGGAAACACAGTTATATGCATGTATGAATATGGTTTTTGAAATTGATATTGCACAGCTTGAATAAGCTAATTTATGTAGCTTGCAATCAGCAAAATACATAATGTCTTGCAGATTGTTGGCGTTTCAATTCGCACCTCTGGAATGCGGATTGGAAATGGACAGCTATGCACAGTTAGATTGCTCTTCAAATTAGGAGGGGAAGCTCCATCTTTGCTGATTATGCGTAAAAAGAAATACTAAACTACTTTCCAATCTTTTAATTCTCAGCTTGAGAGCACAAGATTATAAAACTCTTTGTGTCGTAGCTGAGATTTTCTCTTTTCTAAAACTTCAACTAGAACTAAGCCTATACTAAAGACGCTTCTATCTGCTCAAGTAAATTCAGAGCAAGAGAGTTAGAAGTAAACGAGGAATGATTGATTTGACACAAAAGCTTAGATAAGCTCGCATCCAGAACACACCTGAAGACTCATTGTACTTGTGAGATGTAAGCTGAAATAAAGATTACTAAAGCAAAATATAAAACAAAGTGCTGAATTGAGACAGTATATCAAAGCAAAGTAGGCATAAGACTTCCTTCCTCAATTTATAATAGTAAACAAACTTTTGGGACAACAGATTGTAACAAATGTAAGCATACAATATGCGATCAACCAAATTACAATTGACACAATTGAACAGACACTGAATAGCAAACTTGCAAGCAAAAGTAGGCTCAGCAATTTTGTTATCACAAGCACGGTTAAAAAATAAATGGGCAAGGTTGCCCTTATTTATACACAAAGAAAGTAGTAGGGAACCCTAAAATCTCCTTGTTTTTAACAACTAGTCTTGCCAACATGCAAGCCTTATTTCTTAGTCTAAACAAAAGACAACTAACAATTAACTAGACTACAAACATCAGCTAATTGATTTAACTAAAAGAAAAGCTCCAACTATCTTTTTGATATTTCCAAAGAATAGATAAGCATGAATGAGAACAATAAGTTTAACTTGGAAAAGGCATCAAGTTAACTGCTGCTTTTAATTCTATCCTTAGAAACATTGCATGCTCCAATTGGCGGTTCATTGATTGATAACTCTGGCGGCTCTGCAATTGGATTGATGACCTCTGTTTCTTCTGCAGCTTTATGCTTCTAATGCTTCTCTTGATTTTTCAATGGAAGAGTATTGTACGATGAAAACCATGAAGTTTGACTGTGAACACGCCTATATTTAGACAAGTTCCACAAAAATGCTAAAATAGCTTTGTTGATTTTTCTTCAAAAGAAGGCAGATTTTTTTGAAACAATTTGAGGTTTGGGTTTTGTAGACAATGTCGTTATGAAAAGACCCAAATCGTCAGTTTTTGAAAAAGCTGTTTTCTTCAAGAACATGGATGATCCCCTAAAAAGTAGAAGCCGGCATGAAAATTTTCCGAAAAAAAGTTGAGGTCTAGGTCTTGTAGACAATCTCGTTATGAAGAGACCCATATCGTCAAATTCTCAAAAATCTGAGGATTTCTTGGACATGCATGAAAAAGTAGATTCTCTTGAAAATTATAAAATTTTGCAATCTTCAAGAGGAGCGAAGAACAAGAAGACCCAAATCGATGAAAGTTGAAAATTTTGACCACCTATTTTTGAAAAGTGATGCCCTAGAAAAACAAACCATGCCAAAGTGTGCCTCTGTGCTTCCCAAACTCGAATCCATGAAGAACATTGAAAAATTGCTTCGTTTGAGCCTTCAAATCTCAATGGAAAGAAAATGGTAGCTCTCTTCTTCTGGATGTCAACCTGTAAAATAATGAAGAATGAATGCCCAAAGCTTTCTTAAATAAAGTTTGGAGAAGAAAAATGGCTTCATGCATCAAACCCTAAAATTTTCAAGTCCATGCACGCCCTTATCTGACCACGTTTGCATCAAGATTGTGCATGCAAAGATGTGCTTTTTTTGAAAAATAGCAACTGAAGTCGAAATTTTTCTAAGGCATGAAGCCTTGGGCGCCCCAGTCAACTTTTCTTCACCAGTGTTAGAAATATTTCCTTGATTTTCAACTTTTCCTCATTTAAATGCCTCCGTTTGATCTTCGATTTCGGACATCTGATAGATCCTGTGTACTAGCTGACGGATTCGTTGAAGAGCATAATCAAATATGAGAAGAATCTCTTCAAGGCTGCAAACCCTAAAAACTGCTTTTGCCTTCTTGACAACCTAGGCACCCTTGGCTGACTGGGGCGCTTTTCTTCACCAGAGTTAGTTTATTTTTAATGTTCAACTTTTTCTTTTGACCTTTTTTTGTTTCTCGTGTCTTCGTCTTCATTCAATTTGCATTTCGCGGCGTTTGATGAATCTTTAGATTTTTGAAAATCTAACGATCTGGGTCTCTTCACAACGAGATTGTCTACAAAACCCAAACCTCAGCTTTTTTTGGAAAATTTTCATGCCAATTTCTACTTTTTAGGGGATCTTGCATGTTCTTGAAAAAATCAGCGTTTTCAAAATCTGGCGATCTGGGTCTTTTCAAAATGACATTGTCTACAAAACCCAAACCTCAACTTTTTTCGAAAACAAGGAATTACGTAAACATGGCTACTTTTAACAAGGTCAATCAACTTATTGAATTGACTGCAGTGGTCACAATCGTAATGGATGGAGAGTCAAAAGGGGAGGATTTTCCTCTTCCTGATTACTGGTGAGAGTAATAAAGCAACAATACGACTTGGATCAGCTCCCACCAAATGCATGACCAATTACACCCCTGCCTTCATTCTTGTGCAATCCTATCTTATTACTAAGCCTAGAACACCCACTAGGGTTGATTGTGTGGCTGAGCTGATCTCTAAGACCAAAGTACCTCCTTCATCCCCCAGCCTTACTTATAATGCTGAAACTAGATCAACAATCTTTCTATCTACCCCTCTCTGCCTTGGCACTCATCTTTAGAACCCTAAAATACCAACCATTCATGCTGAAGAATACATCCATATGCATTTTCTGATTGCAATGTGGAAGACAGAAAATGGTCACCAAACTCTTCAAACTTTAAGGAATCCATTCTCATTGCACTAGTTGACATCAATAATTCCCTCAACAGAATTTTTTAGGCCCTGGAAGAACAACTAGTCCAGCATTGCAACATTTGGCATCTGTTTTTACTTCCTGTTTAATAACCTCCAGAAAATCAAGGAAAATCAAAATGCCATTAACAGTTGTCTTTCCAAACAAGAAGATATCCTTTACATGCTGAGGTATTTTTATGACAATATTCTCAATCACAATGAAGCAATTTAAAAACTTCTTGGTGCTGATCAAACACAAAGATAAGAGGCTTTTCGATCTCATCCTTTACGACAAAACTTTGCCAACAAAAGATCTCACTCTGCTGGGAATTTCAATGCTAGTGTGAGTGCAACACATTTGAAGAACTGCAATTTCCAAGGAAGTGGCATGAATAAGTGCAAAACAGATTAGCCTTGGAATTTCGATGGCCACTCTTGTCCTCAAACTCAAGATGGGAAATATAATGCACGGTTGATAGGAATCTTGGATGAAATTGCTGACTTATAATGTTTAATACTTCTTTTCTCAGCAATGTATGTCTACATTTTGTACTAAGTATAACTAGTAATTTTATATGTATACGTTTAGAAAACTTGCTAAATTATGTTATACAATCTCAAGTCTTTTAGGTAGTTGGTATCATCTTAGTGTTCACCAATGCTTTACTTCTAATCTCTCTACTGTTGCTATGAGCATGGTCCAGGGTTTTGCAAGTTCTAAGTTTTTGAGTTTTAATATAGATTTTTTTCTTTATCAAAAAAGGGAGGAATGAAAAAAATATTTCCATATTAAACAGGTATCATTTACATCAATAATGAGAAAAGTGCCTATAATTTCTCAGCTGTCAAACTATACCATCAGCCTGAGTCGCATTATCCTCAGTTGATGCCACAGCACGAAATCCAGAACAATGATTCACAGGGAGACCTTTCGTAGCATTTACTGACCGTGCTTTGGTTGTTAAAGATAATGAACCCTCCTCACCCTGCAATAAGTGCATTATTAGAGAGCTCAATAATAGAAGAAATGAACAACATAAATTATGAAGAAAAAATCTATTTTTGTCTAAAAATAACGGAAATAGGGCAGTGGAACTACACAATGTAGCACGAGTAAGAATATCTAAATGTTACTTCAAGTACAAATACATATAGAAAAAAGCAACCAATACAATGAGCATGTTCCTCCACCATAGAAAGGATTTCAGTTGGTACTCCTGATGCAGTCAATACTTGAACAATTCTCTTCATATATCTTGAATCATGTTAAAAAATTACATAAGCCTGTAATACAGTGCATTATCATCATTCACATTGACACAGATGGCAGAAATCGCGTATACAAACCATAAAGGAAGAATATTATTAAGCTAAATAAAGAAAATAATGGAAAGGCTGACTCATGAACTCAATTGGAAAACTTCTCCATAATGATAGCTATCACCAAACAATGTATACACTAACCAAAGGTGGACATGAAAGAAAAGACTATAGAGTATCCCAACTCATAAGAGGAAAATAGGATAACCAAACCAATGCCAAAATCAAAAGGTTCTAGCCTCTAGGCCACCCTAGGAAGAACAAAATCAGGACAAAGTGAATAAGTAGACCACAATATGGCTAAAGTTTGGATACACCCATAATCTGTTTCTCTCTAAAAAGTGTACAGAAAGGCAGATTTCCGTGACACAGATTTACATTTTTGGAAGATAGTTTCATTCATTGTAACCACTTTTATTTCAGACCATAGATTGATTTAGATTACTCAAGTCACTTAGTGAGAAACAAACTAAGGTATACTCTATCAGGTTATAAATAATTTGTGTAATCCTACAGTAATGATGATGCTTCTCCCTTCTATTGACACATTCATAAAAGCATGAGCTTTAGATAAATGCCCTAGACAGAAGAATAACATTAATGCTGTGATTTCTGTTGCACAATGAATTATTCCTTCTAGAGAATATCGATTCCTTGAGAATTGTTTTTTGAGCTTTCCAGTCCATGGGTTCATTCAATCCTAGAAGGGGTGTGTGGGACTGCTACAGTTAATGAGATGTCCCTTGCCAATTGAATAATTATTTTTGCGATTGCTTTTGATTTGATGGACTTTGTTTTATCAAATAAATGAAATGCAATGCATACAAGCATTGGCATTCAATATGAGGAACATATGAACTTGGGTAATGCTAAAGACTTCTTGGATTTCTTTTCATTTTAATAACAGCAGTGCATATAATCATAAACATTGATAACCAATGTCTGCAACAGCCCTAGAATGATAATCTTTTCACCATGGCCCCCTTGCCATGCATTGGCATTACACAGCAATAATAGAAATGATATAACATCCAACAAATATATAATTTTCTGAGTGCAATAAGGACTGATATAAAGAACAACTCATATACTCATTTTGACAATACACCCGATGGATACATAGTGTTTGCTAGACAATAATAATCAGGTTTCACTTGAAAACAGATTCAGAAAATGCTCCAGAACTTACTGGTAATGTGATTACAGCAGATTAGACTAAGGGCAACAAGAACATGCCATGACAAAGTATGCTTTTCCCCAACAATGCATTACAAAACTTAGAACTGGTTGTGATATTGGGACAGCAGTTTAATTATAATTTTCTAAACATGTATATGGCAAAAATATGTGAACAACAGGCCCAGAATTTATACAGCATGTTATAGACTCAGGAAATTGCTTTATAACTCAATAGCAATGGGATTACAACAGTTATCTCAACTTCAACATGCCAAAACCTACAGAACAAAACAACAGGAAATACTCAGACCTGAGTATTCTATCGATTTCAACCTGGAAATGAAGAAGATGTCTTCAGGGGAGTTCAGTCTGTGAGAACAGCAAGAACAGGCTCCTTTGGCACTGGTAACTTCTGTGTAGAGGTGCGTCCAGCCTATGGAGTTGCTTTCCCTTCTTTCTCAGCCTCCAGTAAGTGACAACATTCCAACACAAGCCCTTTCCAGGGTCGGCTCTTCTCAGCAAACACGTCCATCTTCAATCTACCATTCTCTTGCTAAAATACGACCTGGGAATGTGTCTAATGCCTGTCAAATGGTGCGCCATAGACTTCTTCAACAAAACACGTCCTCAATAATGCATATGTAACTCCCAACTCATTCCCGTGAATATATATTGGGCTGTGAATTGTAACTCGACCCTGAGGAATGAATACATACTATACTCTTCACCATATCACTGCAAATGATTCACCAACGAATTGATCTTCACCGTCTTTTTCCAACTAGGGCTGGAGTTCCACAGCCGAAATGGAAGATGGAGGGTTTTTCTTCAAAACCAGAAGACTCGACCAGCCATTGTCGTGAGAAATGTTCATCAAAAGGTAATTCGAAAAATGAGCTTTTAATTTCTTTATATGTCTCACTTAATTTTCCCCTCAGCATTATAAAGTGACTTTATAAAGTCAAATTTTAAATATTTCATCTAAGTCACTTTATCATCATGTTTTATTAATTATTTAATATCACCATTTAAATTAACTTGACACTTAGGCAAAAATAAATAATTAAATAAACAAACTCCGTTGTTGCACCTTTAGCCCTCAGGAATAGCATTTTGCGAGGTCGCTGCAAAGGGGACATTACAGTTAAGGATTGTTGGTCCAACAATGTCTGGAAGACAAACAATCTAACAATTCATTTAAAATATTTTAGAGGAATGGTTGGCTCCAAAAAGTTAACCCTGATTTCCACCCAAAATGTTGATAACCAAAGAGAAAAAAATGCATAAACAAAAAGTATTTATGGCTTTTCCCCTCTCAATCATTAATCCATTCCTAGAAAGTGTAGAAACTATACATAGTCTACTTTATAATTATCATTTAGGTAAGATTATGTTAATAATATGGGGCCACATGGATTTCAGGATCCTTGTTTGAAAGTTGTAATATTTATATTGTTAAAGCCCAAATTTCAAAATTCATGGATGAATCACTGTGTACAAACTAGTAACAGGCCAACTTTGTCATTCTAAAGCTGTGTCACACCACATAATTTTAAAGCGCACATGTCCATCACTATCTCCAGCCAAGCACAGTGTGGTTGGAATCTGCTTAACAGCTTTTTTAAGCTCATTTATTACTCCACCATTATTGTAAGAGGAGTCGTGTACAAAGTAGTTAAGGAGCAACCGTGTTTTGTGAAGCTGAATCAAGCCACAAACTAAGTCCCACTTATGTTTAAGAAGATTAAAAAAAGAAGGTTTTATTAAGTTGGAACTCCATGAAGAGTTTAATTTGGTTGTCCCAAGTTCCATATAAATGGACAAGTATGCATATTTTTGGATGACTGCAAATTGGAGATCACAAAATTTTAGGCCATTTTAGTGGTTGTGATTGGTTCTAGTAGATAGTCACCTACATTGGCAAGTTAGCAACTATGGACTACTACTATAATGTATAAAATCAATATTGAAAATTGATGAACAAGTGATAAGACGAACACATCCAATAACAGAAATATGCTAAATAATAAACAACAACAAATAGAAATAAAAGACAGACCACAAAACATGAAATATTTGTGCCAAGATGTCCTCATATCCAATATACTCACGAAGAGAATAATTACTCTAAAGGTAGGGCAACACAATAAAATGCTCCTTGGGGAGGAAGCCACTCCACGTAATATTGCCAACTTGAGATGCAACCATGTTAGTGTTGTAATTTGTCCCTTTTAGGACAACACAAAATGGAATAGTACGCAAGGATGTACCTTTCCTCAAATTAGAAGGGGAATCTATCTTTTAAAGAGTGAAGGAAATGATAATATTCCATTAAATAGAAAAACTAAAGAAAACCTAGAACTAATGGGATTTAAGTATGCAATACTAACAGTCTTAAAAGTAAAAACTATCTTTTTGTTCTCAAGATAGGGCACAAGGCTATTCAAGAAAACCTAAACAATTAGCAATTGCTAACTCTTTTCAACTAATAACGTAAACTAAAAGAACATGAATACAACACAAAGATGGAATCGGATCAAACACATAGACACAAGATATTATGAATTGAAAAAGGTGATTTGCATACAAAGCTGCACAATCCAAATCAATAACTACTACAATAACTATTAAACAATATTCAACTCAAAAGATGTCGTGTCCCCCAAATTATGATACTAATAACCAAACAGCCATTATAATTATAATTAACAAATTCATTATAACTAGTAAATTATGAATATATATATTAGCAAACTCATTATCATTAAAATATTATACTTATGAATATATAAATATAAAATAGAATGTAAATACAAAAATATGTAAATATTGAATAGCATATAAATATAAATATATTAAAAAAAAAATCATGTAAAACCAATATAAATCATAATAATAAAAATATATTAAAAACAAGAAACATCTAAAGTTTACTAACAGCTGCAGCGACTAATCATAAAAGGTCAACGCTGTTGGAAAGGCAGCAACCAAAACAAGGGTCACATCCCTCCCAAACAAAAAGGCACGACCCTTATGAAATCGCATCTCTTTCTCTAGTGTAGAGGGTATAAGATGAGGTTAGGAAAGGAGAGGGGCATCGAATGGAAGAAGGAATATATTCCGACAGAGAATCGTATTCTCTGAAAATCTGATCACAAAAAGAGAGCAGCAAACTGTAGTAAGTTTCATTATAATTATTGTATGCTATTGTATGTTAATTATTTAATATTTATATTTGTTATTTTTGTGGTAGACTCTAACATAACTTTGGTCTGCAATTATATATGTATATATATATTCTATGATCTATATTAATTATTTCTGTAGTATGCTTTATCGTGGTTATTGTTTGCAAGTGTAAATGTATACATATTTTTTATTTATATTTATTACTCTCTTAATATGCTTTATCATAACTATTTAATGCAATTGTGTATTTTTTCTATTGACATTTATTATTCTCATCATAGTTATTGTGTATCATAATTATGATATATTTATTTATACTTACTCATCAAAACAACCATGAGAGGAGCAGGTGTACTATCCCTTGAGAAATTTGGTCTTAAATTGCTGCTTGAGACTCAAGGAATATCGTCAAACACTTTGCCAACAACCTGGTCTTGCTGCTGATTGTTTTGTTTTTGTGTTTTTATGGTTTTGAACGCAATTTGATATGCTGTTATAACTTGAAGATATAACTGAGATGACTGAAAATAGATTGCAGCAACTAAATGAACTTGAAAATGCAAGCATATGACTGAAAATGATGATGTATATGCAGCTACAGCACTATGGGCATTTCTACAAGCATTTACCATGCATCCTAAGGACTGAAATAACAATCTACAGCTTTGGACATTTTCCCAAACACTTGTCATGCAAACTTAGAATGTAAATGATCACTTTCAACTATTATGCATTTAGACAGACACTTAGCATGCATATTAGAAATGGAATTTGATAGCTACAGCAAAGACATTTTGACAAACATATGTCATGCAACCTTATATCTCCCTTTATTGAATATATTGACCAAATACAAAATGCTGATGTAAAAGGCTGATTACAAAATCTGTTTGCAACATGTATGCCAATGACTAATTTCTTATTACAAACTTGTTCATACAAAAGCTCTAATGGCTGTCAACAATTTTCAGACTTAGTATGCAGACTTACAATGCAAATATATGTGTAAACATCAAAATAAACTTGATTCTAAGGCTGGAAATGAACAGCAGATGACAAGACAGCAACCTCTTATTTTTCCTTGAATTTATTGTGGCTTCCTTGATGAAATCACCCCTCTCTAGCAAAGCCGCCCCTGCCCTTTCCTGACAACTTTTCATATAAATAAATGCAGCAGTATTGGCCTCCAAAATTATTGTAGAAATGATTGTCTTCGCAAGAGAAAGTGATCCCTCCAATACCCACAAAATTTTGTCCCTTAGTGAAGAGCAATGAATGAAAATACAATTCCTCCCATGGCTGGTCTGTAGACTGAAACAAAATTACAGACCTCAAATAACTCACCAAACTTCTCCAAAAATGTTCTCCAATGGTTGCAATTATCTCAATGAGAAAGACTGAAGTATCTCCCTCCACTATCCAACTAGGGTTGATATTTCACAACCGAAATTGGCACCTTAGAGTCTTCAAACCCTCAGGCAATGAAAGCATTCAAACTCTCTTTCTACCACACAGGTATGTAAGAAGTAATAAAATCTAAGTGTGTTTGAATGACTAGCAATGAGCTTCTTATATACTTTTTCTACCCCACCTCCAAGAAACTTCTAGAATAAAATATTATTTTATTTCATTAAGTGACTTTATGATATTATTTTATTTTTAGTCACTTTAATTATTAAATTAATTAAATATAAAGTCACCTTATGATATTGTATTTTTAGGATAACTTTATAAATAATTAATTTAATATTTAATTTAATTAAATTAATCAATTAATCATCCTTATGAAATAACAATATTTGGACGACTTAATTAATTAAATTAATTAAATTAATCTGCCTCCAAATTGGGGACATAACAGTCCTCCCTTCCTAAAGATTGCTTGTCTTCAAGCAATCCGCACTACCAAACCATCCAACTACCACAGTACCTAAAGCCCGAAATGGAGAATCATCTACACCTGTCCACCAACCACCCAGATCCCAAGTGATCCTGAGAAGAACTCCAACCAACATCCTCTAAATATAGTTGAAGCTCCTATCACTGTGAAGTCCTATCAATCTGTGAGGCCAACTATCCAACAAGAGAACTCCTGGATCCCAAACCTGTGTGTCTGCCCCACCATGCATCCAAACTCTCCAAACACGATCTCCACCTAGATCACATGAATAAACTGGAAGTCTCTCCATCTCAACACCAATGGACTTCCACTGTGCCACTTTGATACCCCCTAGAGTCCAAGTCTCGAACTCCTACTACTAAAAACACTCAACATACATCTCAGAATCCTGTAGTGTCAACTGAGTGCTCACCAAAGAACCCCTAGTGACCTCAAATTCTTGAGAGAGCTTATCAACTTCCCCTTCTTTCCTCATCAAAGCATCTAAGTATATCCCAACAAGGTTAAGAAGTTGGTTACAATCTGAAAGAAGGTTCAAATAATTTGACTTCATTGTCTCCAAACCTTCTTTGATAACCTGCAAATCATCATGAGAAGACTCTGCTCCAATCCCCTTTTGTCTTCTCTCTAACTGAACCGCACAAAGATGATCCTCAATTCGTTTGTGCATCTTGTCATGATGAGATAATGCTGCAATAATCTCATCCTCATTCACTTTCAACTGAGTTTTCAAGCTATGAAGATTAATCTCATCCTCATTCACCTTCAACTGACTAATCTTATCATCCTTATCACCATCATTAGAACAAAGTGCATTTTCAGATTCATCCTCTCTTTGAATAAAGAGTCTTCTAATGTTATCTATCATTTTTTGCCTTGCTATGTTGATTAGATTGATCTTTTCTTTGACTTCTTGAAGATGTTGTCTACTAGAGTCATAACAATCTGTAACAATGAAGGTGTCTACTCAAGACTTAAAAATTCTTCCAGTCTTCTCAATGTGACCAAAGTATCACACTTAGATTGAGGTTGACTGCCAAGTTTGGTACCCTATTCATAGACAATTCTGGCCAACCACTTTCTATCTCCTGATACTAGTTTTGTCACTATTTGAATCCATAATTAAAACTGATTGGAAAAACAATGAAACTGAAAACAAAGAGTGTTGATCACTCAAATGATGCCAGATGTGTACTCATTGAATATTGTTTAAACCCAACAGGATGGCAGGAAACCGCTCTGATACCACTGTAATATCCCACCCCTAGTGGAGATATTCATTACTCTGAAAATCTGCTTGTGACTGCTTGTGGTTTTGTGACTTTGGTATTTTTGAGTGGTTTTGAAAGTTTAGAGATATAGTTTACCAAGTAAACAAATAGCATATACATATGCAAATGAAAGAATTAAAAAACTATGCAAATTAAGTAAACTGTTGCAGCAAAACCCTTAATAAATTTGAATTCAAATCTGATCTACAATTACTTTGCAATTACAAATATTCAAATCAGATTTGTCTCTAATAATGTAAATTCAGGTTGCTCTTCAATTTCTGATGTATAATGAAGCTACAACAATATTTCATACCCGGAGATGCTAGCAATCTGAAATACAATCCTCGAAATGCAAATCTGCCTCTGGTAAACCCTTGTGAAGGACGCCTGGCTGTAGGTAATGATTTCTCCACCAAACAAGAGCAGCAAACCCAATGCAGGCCCTAAGACGCCCAAAAATGAAGCCAAAGAAACTCCAAACAAGAGGCGTTTCACCCCAAACTTCAAATGCCCAACATATGAGAATGTACGGTCCAGCTGTGAGTGCTTGGTACGGCCTGTCAGCAGCTAAAGTACAGCCAACAAAGGTGAATTAGCAGTAAATTCTTACAGCCATAAGTGCCTTTCTGATTTTCAACAATAAACTCATCAATCCCTTCAAGAAACTTCACAAATTAGCACCAATGTGACTACTGATTACAGCCACCTGTATGAGCAACCTTCAGATGGTCTCTCACACCCTCAGGACGCTGAAACAATGAAGAAGCTACGCTCTCCAATGCCCAAGAACATAGAAAACCCTGGTTTTCTCTTCTCCCAAAGCAAAGCTTTCAAAATGCACGTGTCGTGAATAGAATAAAATAAATAATAATTTGCTTTTGTTGAATGCTTATATATTCTCCTTGGAAAAGCACGACCCCCAATGCTTTTTAAATCAATAAAATATATATTTTTATATTTGCTTTTGTTTGACTTTATAAAGTCTCTTTAAGTGGGCGCCCATCCCAATGTGTATTTATAATTTGAGTTTAATAATTAATGGCCCCATTAAATATAAAGTCAAAATATAACATTATACTATGTACCCCTTTTGATAAATTAATTACTATTAAAGCTTGACTTTAATAATAATGAAAAATAACATAACTTTCTCATTAATCATCATTTCTTGATTTCGTCTGAACCAGGAGGTCAACCACTGCATCAATTGTGCATTTAGGTGCCTTTGCAAAAATAGTAATACTAGACTCCATTGATCAGGTGACTTACTATAAATATAAGTGAGCACGAACTGAGTCCAAATCAACCCCCAAAGACAAATCCTGAATGATATCAAACAACCTGATATTTGCCACATAGGACCCTCTAACCCACCATATTAGCCTATGAGGATAAGATGATAGGCTAATCCTGAAAACTTTGATGCTCACGAAAAAAGGGACATTACAACAGTGAATTTGTCAGCCAAGTTCATAGGATCAATCAAACATCTGGAATTGAGGATCAAACAAAGGCATATTATCAACAGAAAAGATTAAAAACTGGAAAATCTTCTAACTTTGGTGATGCAAAGCGCCCCAGTCAGCCAGGGGCACCCAAGATAAAAACCAATCATATGCAGGGTTAGAGGCTTGTGGAAGGTATCAATCTCCTCAGACTTGATCAAGCTTGCTAGATCAATTCACTTTCAGTCTCGATTGCTCATAGATTGGCAGGAAACAAATGCTCAAACCAGGGGTATCACTCACCAGAGACAAGCAAATTTTCAAAACTTCAAAAAATATTCTAACACTACAAACTCGGACGCCTTATCTCAAGGAGGTGCCCAAGCCAACTTGAGTTACAAATTTTTGAAGACTTTCTCATTCCTTGGCTACCCAAATTTTGAGGGATTCTTCAAGTTAACGGATATTTTCGTGGGAAGACTCCTAAAATTGGGGTTTTCACGAGTTAACTAATGCTTCCACCTCCAAAGTTTATTTAAGAAGCATTTGGGCGTCCTTTTTTATTATTTTGCAGGTTAACTTCAAATGCCAAACATAGAGTTTTCTTCTCAACAGCATTTTGGAGGATCAGATGAAGGGGGTTTTCAAAGTTCGTAGTTTCGAGATCAGCTTGCACAGAAGAACACGTTTTCATTATCCATTTTTCTAGGGAGTCCTTTTGCAAAGACAGAGGGTTTCCTTTTCAGAATTTCATCAAGCTGGGTCTTTCTATTTGGCGTTTTTCTTGAAGATTGGCGACTTTCTATGAAAGCTGTGATGTCCCAGCTCTAGTTAGTTCTCAGGTACAGTTGAGTTAGCCTATCTCTTGGACCCTTGTAGGCTAACAGGTTGTGTTTAGAGGGTCAGTGACATTATCTGGAGGAGTTTTGTTGTTCTCAGTTCAGAGTTCAGTGATTGGCTCAGAGCAGGCCTTGGCAGTTCAGGGGTTGACAGCTTCTGACGGCACAAAATTATATGGAGTTTTGAGAGAGTTATGATTATTTAAGTGATTTAAGTTAATTATTAACTTAACACTTTATTATAAAGTCAAATTGACTTTATACCTTTTTCATCACTTAAATATTTCATAAAAGTGATTTAAAATTAAATCACTTATGCATAAAAGTGGGTGCCCAAGTATTTAACTTGAAACTATTGAAAGATGATTTAAATATGATTTAAAATATTTAAATGATTGCAAGTGGCGTCACTTTCTTGAAAGTCGTGCCTTTTTGGAATATAAGGCAATTTTGGCAAATAAAACTCATTCATTGATTATTTGACTTTGCCATTGTTATTTCTCTGTGCTATTCTCTGAGACTAGGGTTTGAGCATTTCTGCCATTGGAGAACGAGATCCTCTTCAATGTTCAGCATTTTTGAGACTGTGAGAGACCAGTCGAATTAGTGCATTTGTGAGGGCTTCATTCAGAAGTTCTATTGATCTTTATCAAAATTTATTGTTGAATTTTATCAGTTTACAATAAGTAAGAGGGGTTCTACACCAGAGGCGCCTTCTTCAGCAATTTTACAGCTTCTAGTAGATGCTCTTCAGTTCTTACTTGGGCCGTACCATTTACATTGGGAAATGTGCCATTTGGAGGCTAGGCGTGTGAAGTAGCTTGTTGAAACGCCTTTCTTTTGGCTTTTGACAGCGTTCCATTCTTGGCGTCTACCTTTCTCAGTGGTTTGTATCCTGTTTCAGAGTGGGAGAAGTCAGATTTGGAGCCTAGGCATGCATATTTGTTAGTTTCCATCAATTCCGGCTGGCAAGCTTGGATACTTCTTTATTTAATTATTCTGGAGCATTTCGGGTATGTAATTCATTTGCAATCCCATTGTATGTACTGCAAAATAACTTCTATCACATTTGTTGCTCAAAATATTACTGTATTGCAATTTTATGAGCTTTTATATGATGCGCCCCCTTCTCTTTTGTCTACAAACTTTCTTTAAAAAAACTAAAAAACACAAGAAGATTTAATAAATACTACAGGGGTTTGGTTGGAGCCTGTTAGGCTTATCACAGTTTATATGATGGGCCCCTTCTCTTCTGTCTACAAACTTTCTTTAAAAAAACTAAAAAAACACAAGAAGATTTAATAAATACTACAGGGGTTTGGTTGGAGCCTGTTAGGCTTATCACAAGTGGTATCAGAGCACTAATCCTGCCAGCCTGGAGGGTTAGCAGTTTCTATGCGGTCACATCAGAACAGGTTTGACAGGTACTACTCACGCAGGGGTCCTGGTTATCAGAGAAGTACTTTTGAACCATTTCTAGCATTTCCGTTTGATGAACAAGAGGAAGATTTAGACCTTGATAACATGGCTGACAGGGAAGGTGAAGGTTCTCACAAGAATCGTCACAATGAAGAGGACAGAGAGGCTAGGGATGTACTCAGAAGCATGGTGGCAGGCCAAGAACAAGTGGCTAATATCCTCCAGTAGCTCAGCACCAATGTTCAAAATTTGACACTTCATAGAGGTCAGAATCAGGATCGAGATCAGGAAGGCAGTATTCATGGAGAACCCCACATAATCATTGCTCTAGCACGCACATTTGAGAGACCCACATGTCCTACTTTTATCAGAAATGATGTTGATGAAGAGGATGAGGTTGAACAGGGTGGTGAAGTGAACTTTGCAGATAACATCATGACTATGCATGATGAATGGGATGCATTGCCTCCGAGAGTTAAGGATCACCTTAACTTCGATCAATTCATGAGCCAGAAGAGAGAGCATAACCGTAACAGGAATGACAGGAGGCCTAAAAACAAACATAATGATCTCAGACAGGCTACCAACAAACTGACCTTAGTTAACTATGATGGCAGTGGTAGAGTTACAACACGTGCCTGGGTGAGTAAGTTGGATACATTCCTGACACTACGTCCTATGCTAGAGGGAGATGCCATACGATTTGCAGCACTCCACCTTGATGGTGTAGCACATGACTGGTGGATTCATGGCATGGCAACACTTCACCATGATAGAATCACTTTGTACCAGGAGTTTACTGATAGACTGGTAGAGAGGTTTGATAGACGTGATCCCGAACTATTCTTCAGGGATCTTGCGCAGTTAAAACAGTTGGATAGCTTGGAATCTTACATTGGAGAGTTCCAGAGACTATCTGTGATGGTGACAAGCATCTCAGAGAGAATGCTGATCATATTGTGTATTGAGGGTCTTTTTGAGCCCATGAAAGGTTGGATCAAGGCATTTGATCCACCCACTTTACAGGAGGCCATGAGGAAAGCTCATAGTATGGAGCTCACTACACCTCGTAAACAATTTGGCTCGAAACCATCTACTTCCTACACTGATAGCAAATCTGATCCAAAGAAGGCTGATAATGCTGATCAAAAGAAAAAATTTGCAGCACCTTTAGATCGGGAAACAATGAATGATCTGTGTAGGAGGAAGCTCTGCTTTTACTGCAAAGGCCCATATGACTTCAACCATGACTATCCCCTCAAGCCTAAAGGGCAAAACAAGCACATGGAGTGGTTCTTTGAGGGAGAAGAAATGACTGATTTTTCAGACCAGCAAGCTGCAATATATGACACAGATGAGGAAAAATCAGAAAATGAGGCAGAAATTGTGGTTGAAATTGAGCTACTAGAAGCTCACATGTCCAGCATGCAGAGAGAGAACTCTTTCAGATTTCGAGGGATCTTAGCTGGTCAAAGAGTCATTTCTCTTTTCGATACAGGTGCAACCCACAACTTCATTGATTCACGGTTAGTGGAGAAAAGGGGTATTCAAACTCAGCAGTTTGAAGGCATTCGAGTGAAGGTTGCGGATGGGTACACTCTCAACTGCGAGAGGATGATTCCGGATTTGCCAATGTAACTCAACAATTTTGAGTTTAAGGCAGATTTTTATGTTGTGAACATGGGAGGTACAGATATAGTTCTCGGCATGAAGTGGCTTCACGCAATAGGAGAGTTCACACTTAATTTACGTGATATGGAGATGAAATTTAAAGTTGATGGTACAAATCATGTTCTCAAAGCCATCAAGGACAGAAATGTAAAAGAAATTTCACTCAAGAGAATGGAACGTTTGATTCGGCATGACATGGTGGATTGGGCAGCAGAGTGCAAGGTAATGCCTTCACAGACGGAGCAGCAAGATTCTTCTTATCATCTAGATGTTCAGGCACTCCGAATCAAACATGCAAAGGTTTTCAGTGCTATCCCACTAGGTAGACCTCCTGATAGAGGTATTGAGCATATTGTAGAATTGGAGGAGGGCACAAAACCTATCATGATCACTCCTTACCGACACCCCAAACGTTTAAAAGATGAAATTGAAAAAACTATTAAGGAACTTTTAGCTATGGGGCACATTAGGCTGAGTAAGTCACTCTTTGCTTCATCAGTTGTTTTGGTGAAGAAAAAGGATGGTACACTTAGGATGTGTATTGACTACAGGATGCTCAACATGAAGACTATTAAGAACAGGTATCCCATACCACGGATTGACAAGTTAATAGATGAGCTACATGGAGCTTGCTATTTCTCGAAGATTGATTTGAGGACTAGGTACCATCAGATCAAAGTCCAAGAGGAGGATATTGAGAAAACCGCATTCCAATGCCACTGTGGACATTATGACTTTTTGGTTATGCCATTCGGTTTAACCAACGCTCCAGCCACATTTCAATCCACAATGAACAGCGTTTTCCATCCTCACTTGAGGAAATTTGTTTTGGTGTTCTTCGACGACATACTAGTTTACAGCAGGTCTTGAGAGGAACACATAGTTCACTTGGATGCAGTATTGAGCATATTGGATAGGGAGTCCTTGTACGCCAAGGAATCCAAGTGTGCACTGGGATTAGGAGAACTTTTATATCTGAGTCACATCATCAGTAGTGAGGGAGTCAGTATGGATCCAGAGAAAGTTCATGCTATCATCGATTGGCCTACACCTGAGACATTGACACAACTTAGGGGGTTTGTAGGCCTATGTGCTTTCTACCGTCAATTTGTTAGTGGATTCTCGCGTCATGCAACGCCACTGACAGATTTGACTAAGGGAGCCTTTGTGTGGACACCTTTAGCATAGGCGTGCTTTGAGAAGTTTAAACTTCTCGTGACTACATGTCTAGTTTTGGCATTACCAGATTTCACCAAGCCGTTTGAGCTACATTGTGATGCCAACAATGAGGGTATTGGGGCAGTCATCATGCAGGACCGACACCCTATAGCTTTCGAGAGCAGGAAGCTAAGAGGTCCTGAGAGGAGATTTAACATTTATGATAAGGAAATGTTGGCCATCATGAATGCCACGGCCAAGTTCAGGCAGTATTTGGTTGGTAGTAAATTTTGTGTTAAAACCGATCACAATAGTCTGAAACATTTCCTAGGACAGTGAGATTTGAATGAAAGACAATAGAAATGGGTCAGCAAACTTCAGTCCTATGATTTTGACATCTCCTATGTCAAGGGTACACAGAATGTGGTTGCTAATGCATTATCTCGCCGCCCACACTTGAGCTCCATTACCGAGATTGCAGAGGACTGGACACACATGATAGTTGCGGAGTATGCTAAGAACCCGTGGGCTTCTAGCATAGTGGATGGGACAGTACAGGATGGCAGATACTCACTTGTAGATGATCTTATCATTTACAAAGCGAGGATATTTCTAGTCCCAGGTTCTGAGATGAGGGACAGGGTATTGAGATCATTTCACGATTCACCTATGGCAGGACATCTCGGTTACTTTAAGACCTACAGGCAGGTACGGGAGAGATTCTCTTGGAAAGGTCTCAAGTCATTTGTTCTTCAGTATGTCAGGGAATGCCTTGTTTGTTAGCAAAACAAGCAAGAACATACATACCCTGTAGGATTACTTCAGCCACTTCCTATTCCTGAGAGGAAGTGGGAATGCTTGTCGATGGACTTCATTACGAGCTTGCCGAAAGCTCAAGGGAAGGACAACATTTTTGTGGTAGTAGATAGATTGACGAAGTATGCTTATTTCTTCCCAATCACTACTACTCACACAACTACACAGGTAGCAGACTTGTTTTTCCGAGAGGTATTCAGGTTGCACGGTTTGCCTCGAAGCATAGTCAATGACAGGAACAGTAGGTTTATGAGTAACTTCTGGCAGGAGTTATTCAAACTTTGCGGGACAGAACTCACTCCAAGCACCAGCTACCACCCATAGATAGATGGGCAGACTGAGATAGTCAACAAATGGGTGAAGGGATACTTAAGGAACTACAGTTCAGGACAGCAGAAGGCATGGGTGAAGTGGTTATACCTTTGTGAGTATTGTTACAATACCACTCATCACATGAGTATTCAGATGACACCATACCGAGCATTATATGGATATGATGCTCCGAGTTTTCTAGATTTGTTGCTGAGTGACAGCAGAGTACCTAGTGCTGGGGATCTATTACAGGAGAACCAGGACATTATGAGAGCACTCAGGGAGAACATTCAGAAAGCTCAAAATCAACAAAAGCAATATGCTGATCAGAGGCGAGTGGAGCGATCTTTCGAGATCGATGATTTGGTGTATTTGATGCTATAGCCTTATAGGTAGTCCACCCTTCGTAAGAAGGGCGCCGACAAACTTAAGCCACGATACTATGGACCATTCAGAGTTAGTAACGAACACACTTGCACGATAAATTTAAAACCTTAAAATTCAGTCACAAAAGCAAGTACAATATCATAATGACAAAAAATTTCTTTTCAAAACATAAATAAGAAACATCTTTTGCATCTTTAAACTATTTCATTCCAAATGAAATTACAAAGTAAGAAGAGAATTATACATACATAGCCTGTAGGCTTTTGACACCAATAGAAGTAAGAAGGTCCAGGAGTTTGTCCTGTCGAGTCTTGGTTCATCAGACAGGTGTTCGTGGAGGAGAAACATCACTCGGGCATTTTTCCGCCAACCACGGACTTATAATGCGGTCCCCCGCACGATCATTTTGCAATGAACAGCCCTCCCTTCGAAGAAGAGATTGGTTGGGTAACCTTTAATGACTACCAACTGGACATAGTGCTGTGATTCTACAAAACAAGCTTTCGTGCAATCGGCAAATCTCAAACTAGGTTGTATTTCGGAATCACGGTGAACTGACAGTGTAGTACTACAACTAAATGGTTCCTTACACTACTTTGGCCAAAGTGTTTACGTTCAATGAAGAACATAGGTCATATGTCACATTCACTAGCCAGGTTCAACTTGACTTGAGGCTATCTTAATTCTACGCGTAGGTTGGTCTATCGGGGTAGTCCGTACCCTAGACTTCCTACAACAATCTAACTACTGGAATGATGAACGTTTTAGCAAGATACTACAACTGACGCCTTAATTCAGGATATACTCATCCTAGGGATACAATAACTTGACTAAGTTGTTTAGTATCTAGTTGTAGTATATAACTTGCAAATGTTCTCGATTCAATCCTAGTAACTAGTAAATTATACACAAGCATATGCTCTATATATGGAGCCATTAAATACTATGCAGTTTACTCTTCATTATCTAATGTAAACCGTACATCAAAGACAACAAACCAAGAAAAGACTATATACATGAAACACTTATTTCACAACTTAACATATGTTAAGAAACTTTTCTTCTTTCCTATTCAATCCTAAGTAAACCAGTTATTCAAACACTTTCCTTTTCAGTCATGATTATAATTCAGAGTTTTATCAGATTACTTAGAATATTTAGAAAATGTGTAAAAGTAGGAATTTAGCATGCCTGATAAAGCTTTCCAGATGTTTGGAAGGGCTCCTTCTCTTGCCTTCACCCAGATGGCTTTCAGCTGATTCTGAAACAAGTACTCAGCACAGTGATCTGGCAATTCCTTACTTGCTGCTCTCTACTCAGAGATTACTTCTCTTTAACAGAATAAACTTAAGAATTATCTTACTAATGGCGAATTCACTCTTAGCTACAAAATGCTATAAACAGAATATCAAATTCTTGATTGTGAATTCGTATCTCTTATGAATGCCAAACGCAGGTATTTATAGGGTTGATATTTAAACTGCTTCCTTCTTCTATGGCGCCAGTACTGCCAGCAAGTTGTGGAATGTTTCAAATTAAAAACGTGTTGCACAATGCCAAGGGTTTCGACCTCCATTTTTGACAGCATTGCCGTTTTAATCAAGTTCGATTTTGCTTAGTTTTTAAAAACGTGACAGCTCCTGAATCAGGCGCGTTTTTATTGCTAGGTTAATCGCCAAGTTTATCATATGACTTTTTCTCAGCTCCAAAGGCGTCCAAATTTCGTTTTGTTTGCCAGGCAAGAGATTAGTCGGCCATTTTCAGACGCCTGGCCCTAGTCGCGCGAATTTCCTGCGCGTTTTTCTTTTTCTCTGCCATTTTTACGGCTAGGCTTAAATTTCAAATTTTTGCTCAATAACATTTTAATAAAGTTCGATATTACTATGACGCATTTGCTCAGCTCGAAATTGAAGCTTGATAATTCGACGCCATGAAGTATTTTAATACTTAGAGAAAATCGCGATTTTATTCTTTTCTATGTTTTAGTCTCATTACTTAAAATAAAATGTTTAGTTTACATTTCATTTGACTTGTAAATCTTTTATTTTAAATATATTTTATATATTCTATTAAAATATTTATATAATATAGTTTTTTTGTATAATTATTTAAATTATTAATTTAAATAATATCGTATACATTTTTAAACTATATTATATTGATATTTTAATATAATATTAAATATATAAAAATACTTATCTTTATACCTATACATATATATACATTTACATTATACGTTTATATACTGTGCACCAGTCAATACTATATGTAAACCTGTATATGTATATATATGTATATGTATAAATTCAGAGGCAAAATATCGTTTATTATATATAATCCATTCATCATGTTAGCTGTGGGTACGTATACTTGTATATATATTTATATATATACTATACGTATAAGTATCAATAAATACATTTATATCGACGCACACGTATGGCATATCCATCTGCTTAATACGTTTGTATCGACATGAATGTACTTATGGGTACTTGTACATATCGTATTCGTATGTATATATGTACAAATACACATATCCACCTCTAACCAGAACTATTACTTATAAGGTTATACTGGCAAGCATCACTTATTTACACATTCAGAAGAAGACACGACTCCTAATGATACTAGACAAGCCTACGGATGACTTACCTTTAACCAGAACAATGACTTAGCTTACTCAGTTCTATGGTTTGTGTGTGTATGTCCAGTTGGTATCCATTACTGTTTACCCGACCAAGTTCTTCCCCGAGTGATATCTCTCCTCTGTCTCGAGGTACGAACCTGTTTCCTGCAAATCATGACATGACAACGGAAGTCATTTGCTCAAAACCAAGGTAATATACATAAAGCATCGTAGAAAGTTAGAACAACATTATTCCATAACTCAATATGCTAATTTCATTCAAGAATTACATCAAATAGGTGTATCAGATAATGAGACAATCATTAGGACACATTCAATTGATCACAAGAACAATTCAATTTATTCAACAGAAAGATTCAAACATTTACAATGTACTTCCTATGCAATAGTAGCTATACAATCGGGGTGTAACCACGGGGTTGTGGAGGCGATGTCAGTGAAGTGGCTTATGAGTTAGATCTACCTGTGGACAGTAAGGTTCACAACGTGTTCCACGTGTCGCGCCTTAAAAAGGCGTTGGGACAAAAGGTGACTCCTACAGATTTACCACCCTTGGATGATGAGGGGAAGTAGATTTTGATACCTGAGGCCATTTCGGATTCCAGAGAGCGTCATCTTCGGAGACGGGTTATCAGGGAATATTTGGTAAAGTGGAAAGATCTACCAGCAGAGGATGCAACTTGGGAGGGTGACAGTATTTTACAGTACCAGCTTTGAGTTTGCTTGCGGACAAGCAAATTTGGGGAGGGCGGACTGTGATGTCCCCACTCTAGTCAGTTCTCAGGTACAGTTGAGTTAGCCTATCTCTTGGACCCTTGTAGGCTAACAGGTTGTGTTTAGAGGGTCAATGACATTATCTAGAGGAGTTTTGTCGTTCTCAGTTCAGAGTTCAGTGATTGGCTCAAAGCAGGCCTTGGCAGTTCAAGGGTTGACAGCTTCTGACGACACAAAATTATATGGAGTTTTGAGAGAGTTATGATTATTTAAGTAATTTAAGTTAATTATTAACTTAACACTTTATTATAAAGTCAAATTGACTTTATACCTTTTTCATCACTTAAATATTTCATAAAAGTGATTTAAAATTAAATCACTTATACATAAAAGTGGGCGCCCAAGTATTTAACTTGAAACTATTGAAAGATGATTTAAAATATTTAAATGATTGCAAGTGGCATCACTTTCTTGAAAGTCGTGCCTTTTTGGAATATAAGGCAATTTTGGCAAATAAAACTCATTCATTGATTATTTGACTTTGCCATTGTTATTTCTTTGTGCTATTCTCTGAGACTAGGGTTAGCATTTCTGCCATTGGAGAACGAGATCCTCTTCAGTGTTCAGCATTTTTGAGACTGTGAGAGACCAGTCGAATTAGTGCATTTGTGAGGGCTTCATTCAGAAGTTCTATTGATCTTTATCAAAATTTATTGTTGAATTTTATCAGTTTACAATAAGAGGGGTTCTACACCAGAGGCGCCTTCTTCAACAATTTTGCAGCTTCTAGTAGATTCTCTTCAGTTCTTACTTGGGCCGTACCATTTACATTGGGAAATGTGCCATCTGGAGGCTAGGCGTGTGAAGTAGCTTGTTGAAACGCCTTTCTTTTGGCTTCTAACAACATTCCATTCTTGGCGTCTACCTTTCTCAATGGTTTGTATCTTGTTTCGGAGTGGGAAAGTCAGATCTGGAGCCTAGGCGTGTATATTTGTCAGTTTCCATCAATTCCAGCTGGCAAGCTTGGATACTTCTTTATTTAATTATTCTGGAGCATTTCGGGTATGTAATTCATTTGCAATCCCATTGTATGTACTACAAAATAACTTCTATCACATCTATTGCTCAAAATATTACTGTATTGCAATTTTATGAGCTTTTATATGATGCGCCCCTTCTCTTCTGTCTACAAACTTTCTTTAAAAAAAGTAAAAAAACACAAGAAGATTTAATAAATACTACAGGGGTTTGGTTGGAGCCTGTTAGGCTTATCACAAAAGCTTCCAACCCTATTTTTTAGGGTTTCCTGAAAAATCAATCTTTTCACGGATCTAACCATTTGGGTTTGTTTAGCACAAAATTGGCCACAAAACCCACGTCCCAGATTTTTTCAAAAAAAAAAAAGCTTCTATAGCTTCCATTTTTTAGGGTTTAAAAAAAAATCATCTTTTTCAAAAAACGAACGATCTGGGTCTCTTCAGCACATAGGTGCCTACAAAACTCATAACTCACATTTTTTCAAGAAAAAGTAGCTTTGCAGCTTCTACCTCTGAGAGGTTCTTGCACATTCTTGAAAAGTCAATTTTTCAGAAAACAAACAATCTGGGTCTATTCTGAAAGACATTCTCAAGAAAACCCATATCTCAGATTTTATGCAAAAATCTGCCCTTTTTTGCCTCTCAGCAAAGCTATTTTTAGCTTTTGTGCAAAAATTGTTCAAACATATCCGTGTTCACAGTCAAAAGTTGAGTTTTTCAGTATGTAGTTCTCTCAAATCGAATTCAAAACCAAATCGGTCTTGCTTCACGATTTCTTAAAGACACTTGACACTAACTTACATCGAATACATCCAGTAGTTGATTTGAACACTTTGGCAAGTGTAGACTGCATCACAATCCAGAATTTGGAACAATCTGGGTTACTTGAGGCAACCTCTTTCCCATCTCAACGCAAGCAATTGAGTTTGTAATTGCTTGTGTCAAGCATTACAACCCCACTACAAGGGAAATCCAATCAGTAGATGGGCAAATAATTTGCAGCCTCAAGTCATTGAGAAGTGTTTTGCCATTCCGCCATGTCCAGATAACCTCATTATAACAATTGAAGAATGTGAAAAGGCATGGAATACGCAAAAGGAACTGTGCCAAAAAAGGATGGCACAAAGGTGGCTCAAAGAGAAACGAACCAGTTTGCCAAGGAACGTTGGATGTGGTGATTCAAGGATGAGTTTGCTGTCATGATCACTCTGCTCAACCGTGTCACGAGTCAAGCAAAAGCACACAAGTTTCAGCCATGGATGTTCTACATCAAGTCTCAGCTTGTCAACAACAAAGAACACTACGACTGGCCTACTTTGATCAACGACACTCTTCACAGCCAGATGATAGGGTTCTTCAAGGCCCATGAATTCCATATGACTTCATACCTCGTATATCTTATAGCCTTCCAAGGCAAGTTTAGAGGGTTGAATGTTGTTGGAACTCTAGGCATGCAGAAGGTTCATGAGCATTTCCCACAGTTAGAATTTTCACAGTCAGAACGACACTTCAAGCGGGCAAATGATCTTTTTCTGATGCATATAGTGCGGGATCTTGACAACGAGATGCATATATAGTTCTCAGCAAATGCCAGATTGGCAATGGCAGATTGGGCTGATTGGTTTATCCAATTCCCCACATTTTCCTACATTCACGTTTATGGCTTCTCAAGTAGTCCAACCATGCTACCTTGATATCCATCAAATAAGGTAGTTTTCATGGAGTTTCTACGGCAATTACATGAAGTCCACACTTTTCTGCATAACAAATGCAAGTTTGCTACCAGTTTCCCTTTTGAGTTGGGTATATACAAATCCAAATCAGCAGCTGATGCCAAGTTGATGAGCAACGAAATGACAAAGATTAATCTCAAGTTTCTCATAGAAAGGCGTTCATATGACCCTTGGGGTCTCTTGGCAGCTCGCCTTGGTCAAAATTCTTCACATAAACCTTCCATGGAAGATTTTTGGTTTAGTTGTGAAGATGAGTATAAAGTGCGCAAACGTAATTACAATAGATTCACACTTCCATAGATCGATGATTTTTTATCAGAGGATGTGGAGGGTTTATCAGATGATGATGGAGAATTTTTACTTCCCACATATGCTAGAATCAGGTGGGTCAGCAACCACTTCGACCAATTGATTGGTATGCCAAAGAGAGCACCTCCATTGAGGAAAGGACAAGTTGGGTTGTAAAGAATAGCAGGCTATTCTTGGATAGCAAGAAGACACGGAAGGTAGTCACTCCAGTTACAAAGCTGCTAATGGTTTCCACCACACTACCTTCCACTTCCAGATGGAAACCCAGAGTGAAGGTGATGAGCAATCCTCTAGAGGGTTCAAAGAACTGCAGCATGTCAATGAATTTGAAGGAAAAGATGCAGTCTCCTGTTTGGAATCAGCAGGAACAACAAATGGATGCAGCCAAGGATACAGTTGAATCAGTACCAGAAGTTGAAGCAGAACCTCCCATTTTTCCGTCACCACCACATCCGTCTCCAATTCACATTGACTTGGAGCCTGATTCACCAAGTTCATGGCATCTCGACACCAACTCATTCATTAGGAGTTGATGAGACTAGAACCAATCCTACCAGTGAAGTTAGTCGAGACTCTTCACCTTGGCTTGAGAACCTCCTAGGCAAGAAGAGGAGAAAAACTTCTTACCAATTGGACTTTGCAGAGTTTGATAATGTCTATCAAGACACATCAGAAAAGAAACTCAAAAAGAAAGTTCGCATGGAGAAGAATGCTGACAACGAGGTGGTCATTCAAATTGCTACATCGCCAAAGAACAAGAATGCCAACGAGGTTGAGGCCGATGACTTCACATTGGTCAAAGTCAACCTTGGTAGAAGTACACGACAAGCTGATGTAAATCTTTGAGGTTGCAGTAGTGAACTTGAAGGAGAGAGTACTCAAAGATGGAGAAGACAAGGCAGCCCTCAATGCTGAAAATCAACAGTTGCGGCATTACATCTCCAACTTACTTCACGGTACTTCACACGTCACCGCGTTCCTCCCACAGATGCTAGAATCATCTGCAGATCAAAATCAGCTGAGTTAGTTGGTTATTTATGGGAAACACTTGAGAGACTGGGTAGAAGAGTATGTCACCAGGGGCAGATTCATACTTGCAGAAGTGTATCAATTGAGGTACAATGCCCATGACTTTCGCTCAGGAATTCAAGAGTCAGGGCAGAGCATAGCGAAAAGGAAGTCCAGGGATGAGATCATCATTTCTCACTTGAGGATGGCGTATGATTCAATCACAACCGAAGAAGACAAACAAAAGCTTTTTACTTGGAGAGAGCAACAAATCTTCAAAGTAAACACCTACAAGCAATCTCTATAGAAATGACTGAATGTAGACAGAAGGTGGCAAGTGCTCTTAAGTTCATAAAAATGTTCATGTCACAAGTCCCTTGCCAGTATCAATGTGAAGATGGTGATTACATTGAGCTCGGCGAAGTACAGATGGAATTTTAGGACCTCATCCGTAGTAATTTCAATGGTGACCCTGTTGACTGCAAGTTGAGTCAAGTTGCAGTGATGTCAACAAGATTTGATGAAGCAGCTGAAAGAAGAAGTGAATTTCAAAATCAGATCGCGGATGGCGAAGAAATGTTGTAGAGTCATCACATCATTCAGAAGAGTATCAGTGCTCCAAATGAAGAGGCAGTTAACAGCTTCTTGGAAGATATGATTGCTTGAATTGGTGACCAGTGAACTGCTAGTTGAGGCATGTGGCATTCACCAAGGATAGAATTTTAAATCAGCAATTAACTTGATGACTTTTCCAAGTTAACTAGCTGTCCTCTTTTCATGCATGTCTATCTTTGGAGACATCTATTGTACAGTTGGAGTTTTCTTTAGTTTTAGATCAGTTAACTGATATTAGTCATTCCAGTTAATTGTTAGTTATCTTTGTTTATTAGACATAGGAATAAATCTTGCAGATTGGCAAGACTGATTGTTAACACAAGGAGATTTTAGGGTTCCCTACTCCCGTGTTTGTGTATAAATAAGAGCAGCCTTTGCTCATTATTTTCTTAACCGTGCTTGTGATAACAAAACGCTGAGCCCTAGTGCTTGCTTCTTTTTTATTCAGTATATGTTCACTTTGTTCAATGTAATTTGGTTTGATTGTAAATTGTATGCTTGTCTTCTTGCTACAAACTGCTGTCCCAAATGTGTAATTGTTGTTGGAAAGCTTTGAGGAAATAAATCTTATGCCTACCTTGCTTTGATCCAAAGTCTCAAAATCTTTTTGTTTCGCTTTCATAATCTTTATTTCAGCATTCATCTAAAAGTACAATGAGTCTCTAGATGCGTTCTGGAGATAAGTTTGTTTAAGCTTTGTGTTATGCTTTCATGAACTTTGTTTCAGCTTACATCTGAAAGTACAATGAGTCTTCGGATGTGTTTTGGAAACTAGTTTTTCTAAGTTTTGTGTTTAATCAACCATTCCCTATTTACTTCTAGATTCTCTTGCTTTGAATTTACTCGAGAAGATAGAAGCGTCATTAGTTTAGGCTTAGTTGTAGTTGAAATTATGAAACTAGAGAAAACCTCAGCTACGACGCAAAGAGTTTTATAACCTTGTGCTCTCAGCTGAGATAAAAAGATAGGAAATTAGTTTAGTATTATTTTTACGCATAATCAACAAAGAGGGAGCTTCCCCTCCTAATTCGAAGAGCAGTCTAACTGTGCATAGCTGTCTGTTTCCAATCCGCACTCTAGAGGTGCGAATTGAAACGCCAACAGGGTCCATATCCATTATACTATTTTGACAAAAAATTACAATATTGGTCACTCCAATATGAAGGGCCTCATTACAAAATCCCCATGGAGTATTATTCTTCCTAAAACATGTATTATCCTCTATGCTTAATATTTTTATGAACAAGTTGTGGAGATTTGACTACACTGCTCACCCCTTTGTATTGTGTGAAGTAACAAATATTAGCTTTCTTATGGTCCCTGGTCCTCCTCGCCATTGTCCGAGTTGTCATTTTTCAATGCAAAAGACCAATCTATCCTAATGATGGTGCTACTCCTGTTGGTATTTGATGAATTCAATCCCCCATTTTTCCTGATGTTTGCAAAGAGTCATTCTTCCCAGTGGTAGGTATCACAAAAGAAATACACAAACTTGTGGGAGCAATGTAATCCAATACCCATAACATCATCCAAAAGAGCTTGAAGACCATGCCACCTTTTTGGTGTAATCAACGATTCAGCCACAACACGCATTATCTCTTTAGCCTCCCCTACTCTCAAAAAAGATTGGAACAAACATCAACAACACATCCATATTGACCTTATATATATGCATCATCAATAGAGATTGCTCCCAAGAGTAACTCCAAATCATAATAAGTGCATTCACTTTGAAAACCTTTCTTAGCTTGAGATCAGAGTTATCACCCAGAAAGGTAATTTGCCTCTTTTTAGCCACTAGCCTAACCATTGTTTCCATTCTACAACTCCTACAATATTGCCTAAAATGGAATGACAAAGAGGCATTTATGAACCGTCAAAGGGAGTTGAATGCATATCTTGTCATATTGTCTCACTGTCTCACATGCCTAGAAATCTACAGTGCAATAACACCTTCTCTACCATTACATGTGCCAACACTTGCCAATGCCACATCCTTATGATTTAGCCTCGCAAGTTGCGGAGGGTGCAGTAATGAATATTGAAGGACTAATATCTTGCCACATTTGCTCTTTTTTGGAAATGACACATTCTCTTCATGTCAACAGCAAATTGGCAAGGGAGTTTACTTGGCAATCTATTTCTCTATAGACATGCTTGTGAAGGTTGAGAGGGACTCCAATAGGTGCCAACATTGTCTTAGTGTATTGTTTCTCATCCAATTTAGGGATTCTCTCTTTCTGATAGAATTTACAATGACCATTGAATCACCTTCAATTTGCACTTGTTGACACTGTATAGTTTGCAAATTCGCAGATCAAGGAGGAGGGCTTGCACTTTCACTTTGTTGTTAGTTCCACTCACTAATCTCTTTGAAGCTGCTCCAATCAGTTTCTTGTCATGATATGATTATGACACCAACTTTGGACTTTCTAGGCTTTCCCCTCGAAGCTCCATCGAAGTTTTGTTTGAACCATCCCTTAAGAGGAACAATCCAGCTTATTCCCATTCTTGGGTTTGTTTGGGGATTAGTCCCTCCTATCCCATGAATTGGGGGGACCTTAAGAGCTCCCCATCTCTTCATTAATTCATTGTCCCAGGAAGTAAATGATACTTTGTGCTCTGAGTTTTCACCACATTGTTAACAATTTCCTCAATTGCGTTCTCTAATTTTGGTTAAAAATGCATCTACTGACATTTCTTTTTCTTGAAAAATGTGTCTATTTCTTTCTTTCCAAAACTCCCAAATGATAATTGATGGGCTTATGATCCAAATACTGGAAAAGGTGGATTTTTTGGAGTGTTAGCCAAGAAGTTAATAAGTCTAAAATATTGGGGGTTGGGGGAGCTTTCTAGTTCAAAAATAATAATTATTAACAATTAAAAGTATTAAAAATTAAATTTCTAATTACATTTTATGTTATTTTTTTATTTTTTTTAAATAAATAAATAATTTTAATTTTAAGATAATAGTTATATTAACAATTAAAATCAGGGTTACCCCAAGTTTCCGAGACAGGGACGACAGGGGATGATGTGACGAGTCCCCAAATTTCCGATTTTTTAGGCCAAATTTAGGGACGGCAGGGGACGGCTATATAAAAAATATAGGGAAAATTTTAAAAATATGGGGAAATTTTAAATATTCAATAGATAACATGGATAAGGCATTCATAATATACATTATAGAACATTAACATATAACATTTGTGTTCAACATTATGCCAATACTCATACGCATTCAAAATTAACATATACGAATCATGAAACAACCTCCAAGTTATAATTTATAAATTTATATCAAAATGCCCAAAGACTACATTGCTGTCATATAATTTTTATGTGGTGCAAATGGATCAAGGGTTGCTTAGTATAATATTCTGAGTGTCTAGAAGTGTTGTAGACACTGTTGTAGCTGCACAGTATAGTCTTGAACCATGTAATCAATCCATTTTCTGAGATATTAGTTTGTTGTAGCAAACTGGGCTGTATAGGTGTTTATTTCAGAATTAAGCATACTTAGAAAATTGCCTATGAACTATACAATTGTTGTTGTTAATGCATTCTCTGGCTCATTTGTCAAATCAGTCATAAGTGTGTCTCAGAATAGAAAGTTCGGTTCAATATGCACTTCAAGTTGTAAACTAGATCATATGAAATTCTGGAAATGCAACTGTCATGAAGTGAATAAACTGTTATTTCAGATTTGCACATTCTTCATGTTTGAATGGTCATCTTGACTATGGAAATGGAAAATGCAACATATGAAGTGATCTATTGAAACTGCTGTTACATGTTATTTGCAATCTGAAAACTCATTGTAAACTCAGACCAATAGCATACAAAATGTTTGATAAAATGTCCCATGTGTCAATATGAAAATTAATCAAGCCAAATTGTAATAGAGATTGTTCCATTTGGGGTGGGACACTTCACTTACCAAGGGACAAATATGTTGAACAGTTATAATTGTTTTATGTTTTTTTTTTTCATTTTAAAATCTCTCAAGACGTGGGGGACGGTCGGCCATCCTAGGATAGTCGAGGGACGGCTCAGCCGTCCCCTGGCCGTCCCTGGGACTGGTTAGCCGTCCCCCATCGGGTCAACGGCGTCCCCCCGTTTCAGGGACGTTTCCTGAAAATTTTGCAAAAAAGGGGACGGTTCCCTGCCATCTCCTGGTACTCAGGACGTCCCAAGGACAGGGAAGGGGCATTTGGGAGGGAGGGGGGACGCGTCCCTGGGTTTCCCTGATTAAAATTAAAATTGACCAACAATGACAACTTTAATTATTATTATTAACTAATAATTAATAATTAAAGTTAAAATCGATAGACAAATTATAAACATTCGATAAAATTGGCATTTTTTATTTTTTTTGAAATGACAATTTGATTTTTTTCAAAAAACAACTTCTTGACTATCACACAATTTGTGTTTTTTGTCGAAAATGACTTTTTTTTACTTCAAGATTAACAAACAAACAATTGATTTTGATGACAAAGAAGTTTCTTGTAACACAATCAAGTTTCAAATTGGGTGCAACATGTTATTTACCCATATGTATATGTATATGCATGTGTCCTATAAATTGGATAGGGCCCCAGACAATGTGGTGTCATATGTAGACATACAAGGTATGGCCCAGATATAGACTTATATATAGATATGTGTAACAATGGTATCCATGCCATATCCAAATGTATCTTATCTACATTTAGTATCCCATACATAGATACATGTATTCAGTTAGAGGAGAAGTATCCAACTCTAATAAAGTGGTAAACATGCTAGCCAATCTTGTTACAAGAGATGCTTCTAATCAATAACTCACTATTTGGAACTACAAGATCTACCAAGCCCATTGAGAGATAGAGTTGCACTCGAAGGAAATGTTAATTGAAGTGTTAGATATCTGAGTCACTTCCATCCTTCTCCTTCCAAGTCTAGCATGATAACCTTTAACACTAGGCATCAAAACAATAATCAGCCTAACTTATGTCCCCAATTTTTAATGATTTTTTTGTTGTTCTTTTATCAACCCACTATGTATCATGTCTCCTTCACCACTCTATGTTACCTAACATCTTTTAACCACCATGGAAAAAAATTCCCTTATCTATGTCATGCCTCCAAGACACACTCACATGCCCCTATGAATTACTCAGGGCTTCTTTACACCCCACCCACTTTATTCTCTGCCTCTGCAATAGAATTCTTTTTCTATTTACTCCTGTCCTTATAACACCCACCCTATATTATTTCTCCCTACTAGACACCTCTTCAAAATGCCATCCTCTCCTCCAAGTCATGTATCAATAATGAAAACTTCCCCTGGCTTTCACATCTTTTCCCCTAACGGCTTCTTTCTTCACTCCATTTACTCTGCAATCAAGTCATCAGCAAAACATAGATTTGGAAATTGCTTCTCACCTCAGCGACTCCTCTGCCTTTAGGAAGAGAGCACACATAATTTTCATTGAATCCTTGCAAGAGTTCATTACAAATCTCAAATGTGGTGGAAAAGTGTTGAGGAAAATTCTGGTGCTGTATTTATTTAAGCAAAGAATGACAAGGTATACAGCAGAGGTTCAACTAAAGCTAATTCTTTTAGCTTTTCCCCTTTTCCATATTTTCGCAATGCCCTTCCAATTCCAAACAGCTCACCTCAAATTTCACTGTAAAATTTTCATGGTTGCTCACTATTGTAAACTTTCTGTAACAAATGTGGCCAGTGAAAGATTGCTTAGAATTTACCAATCAAATCCCCAGCAACTCCCCCAGGTTCACTGTGATTTCACTACAAGAATGTCTCCTCAAGAAGCTGTAGTCAGAGGAATTATGAGGCCAGGGAGAGAGAAATGTAAACAAAGAGCAAGTAAAACCCCTGAAGTGAACTAGTAACAAGGGATGAGAATAAGGAAAATTTTCACTTGAGAAACGAAGAGGGAAAGGTAGTGCAGCAACAATCCTCAAACACACAATCCCTCTTGATGATGAGGAGCAGCAGAGTACCAAGGCCATGAAGGGCAAGTTTATTCTTCTTACCACTTCTTCACTTACTAACCAACATGGAGGTATCCATCTAAATCAGGTATTAACACTCTTGATATCTCTAATGTCATCCCCTCTTTCTAAACCCCAATAATTTTCCCTAAGGCTCTTCAGCAACAGCAAATCTTTTCTGCATCTGAACTGTCACACCTAAATGCTTGGGCTAGAGCATCACTCATCCTCACTTTATCCAATTTGGCCTTCACACCTCCCAAGGATTTCCTTCACTTTCATTTTCCCAACCCTCTATCCATCATCCATATATTATTTCACCCCAATCCCACCCTTCAGCCCATGAAATCCTTCTCTCAATCACTCCTCAACCTCTACCCATGTTTGCGAAAGGAATCCCTCCGTCCCTAATACTCAATCTAGATGGAATGAGCTAAAGTAAAACCAAATCTAATCATTTTGCAAGAAATCTCTGAAGCCATACAAGCAAAAGGAAACCATCTTCATGTAACAAGGAATCCAAATCCATATCTTTAAACATGTCTAATTGCTCTTCAAAGTTTCTACTCATTTTGCACAATGAAATACTCCTTGTCAATCTCAAGTCCCTGTGGTCTTTGTAATCTTAAATTTGGCCTGATTTTGTTCCCTTGAGGCCCCATTCTATGTAACGTTTTTCATTATTAATATAATAATCTTTATCAAAAAAAAGATATGCATAATAATGTCCACACAGATAGATAATAGACAAATAGTTATGCTATAGAGAGAGGTTCATTTTTTTTCTATGTTATGAAACTTTTTACAATGAAACTCTTATCTTCTTTTCTTTCAATTTTAGATAACTCAAAACGTTTCCAAAGCTAAAAATGAAGTAGACCAGTATTAACCTTTACTACTAATCCAGAATCAACTCCCCGTCTTCTCATGAGCATTAATAAAGACTCCTCATAACCTTCATGATAAAAACCAGCCATCATTGCCTCTCTTCCAGATGCCTGCAGTCCCAGACAAGTGTATAAGCACATTATGCTTGGGTACTCCTCAGTAGAGAACATTATATTTTTCTTCAAAACATATTAACCAAGTACAATCAAACAATAAATCAAATCATTATCGCTCCAAGTTGCTTGTGGACCACTATCAAACTCATAAAGAATATAAAACAATACAACAAAAGACAATGCATAATGGAACTTTAATATCCAGGCTATATTATCTCATGCTATTAGTTTCCTGTTTCAAAATCCTTTAAAATTTTTTAAAATAATACCAAGATCATGCAACAGATAAAAGTTGTGAATAAAAAAAATACTTGGATCATCGGGCAAAAGCTAGACGAGAAAGGTGCAGCTCATTTGTTTCTACATGCAAAACAAGCAAATAGCCTCCCTATGAGTTTCAATCACATTCAAGTGTGAATAAAACCATATAATAAAACTGACTACGTGTCCCCTCAACTGACTGACTTCAACAATTGGTCATGAAAAGGCCAACAGTGAAACAAATTAAGGTGTGGACCTAGGAACAATCTTATCCCTCTCTCTTTATGCTTCAAACTAGGGGTGGCACTCCCCATTCAAAGGATACCTTGAAGTATGAAAAAGCTATTCAATAGAGCTCAGACAGTGAATGCATATCCAATTATCTGTCACTAATACCAGTATGCATGCTATTAAAACATATGCTCAAGCATGGTTAAGTCTCAAGTCTCTTACAAGTCTGACGTCCCTGATCAGCTCAGCTTGTTTTAATGCCCAATTGGCTTGTTCTTGCAGGTCTCAGATTGTTTGTGCTGGGTCCTGTTAATATGAAATAAACCCATACAACTAAACACCAAATCAGGTATATAGAACCCTCTAGTGACATACTTGAGAACAGTATTAAATCCAAAAATCCACTGAGTGGGATAATTTTGAGCCCATAATTCAAAATTCCCTGTCGTTCTACTATCTCTACGATCACTTGATCACACAGTTTAGAAGCACTGCAAATAAGCAACAAACATTTACTAAAAGTAATTTTATTTTAATGCCAGGTATTCTTAAGAGTTTCGGCAGAGGAAAGGTATCTTTCCACTGATTTTGAAAGTTCTGAAAATTGAGAACAAGGTATTCTTAAGAGTTTCGGCAGAGGAAAAGTATCTTTCCACTGATTTTGAAAGTTCTGAAAATTGAGAACAAAGTATTCCATGTGATGTTTTGTTGAGGAGTTCTATACAGCCTAATATGTAAAGGATGAACCTGGAGTTCATTCTGCTATTATTAATATACATAGTCTTGCATATAAAGGCTATATAATGAAATTATGCATTATAATTCTAATGCATTTCTCATCTCATTTCTTATCATTATAAAAAAAATTATATTGTTGAAAATTTCTAATTTCTGGTGAGTTGTCTCCTATGCCATGGATGGTTTGGCTTTCAACAATTTATTATTTAAGAAACTTAGAAAGAAATTTTCATTTAATTTTTCCAAAACCCATAATAACTTGTTGGATTCATGGAAAATAAATTTGCCATTAAGAATATAATGTATGCAGGGAGGAAACTGTTGATTTTTTTGTATTCTCAGTTGCAATATCAAATGCAATTCTTCAGAAAAATATATTGTCAGGAGGTTGGATAAAATTCTCTGAGAATGTCCAAACTGAACAGGTAAAAGCCCAAAAATTTTACACAAACAGGTCAACATAGCTCAGTAGAAATCTATACAGAGAAGCTCTGTCCGATCCATTCTATTCCATTTCATAAGATAAGACATTCACGCCTTGGCCAAACAAACACAGCAACTTTCTTTTAGTTCATCCTGAGCGACTAACTTTCCTAAAGTTGCAGGAATGAAATAAAATTCCAGAAAGGTTTTTAACACTAAAGGCTTGCCACATACATTGGGCTATCAGGCACACCCTTACCCAACACGAATAACCACATCAATAGAAACTTAACCACCAAAGTTAATATTAGGACATATTTCCCCACTTGGGTGCTATTATCTCATTTAAACAAGTACTAGCAACAGTCGCCTACTGAGGGGTTATTTGGATCATTTAGATGAGGTCAAAGCCAGTGTACTACAAGATGATTACATTGATGGGTATGATGAGGCATACGGAAAATGAAAGGAAGGAACAACTAAAGCTCTCTCAAAAACAAGCACCACCTTTTCTATATTACTAACATTTCTTTTGATAGATAACCAAGAAAAGATTATGAGGAATATGTAATGTCCTCATTTTTACGACGTCCTCTTTCAGTTGGGATGATTCAGGCACACTTACTATTTTTAGTAAGTGCTATTTTTGGCAGGGGGTCTGGTGCGGTGTTTCGGTCTTTGGAAAGTCCTTTTGAGCATTTCAGCTTCTCTTCGATTCAAACTCTAAGGCACAATTTACTATTTTTAGTACTTTCTAAAAATAGTAAGCAAATTTGGGTCAACGGGTCCCAGTCAGGCGGGGCACTACAGCACAAAATTCAGTTGATATAGAGTTACTAAGGCTAAATCAATTTAATATTTAATTTATGCTTCAAAAAAAGGTCTATTATAAAGTAACTTTATATTTTATCTGTGTTACACGGGGATGCGTCCCCTGCCCCAAAACCCCCTGTACCCATCCCCATCCGTCTCGGGGACAGGGGGATACATCGGGGACAGTCCCCGACCGTCCCCGAATTAGGAAAATTCACAGGAAATGGTAGGAAACGTTTCCTCCTGGTTGGGAACGGTCCCCCGTACCCGGGGACGGCTAATCATCCCCTGTGTACATGGAGCCTCCAAAAATTAAAAAAATATAAAATTTTGTTTTTTTTAAACATTTTATATTGCTGCTAAATGTTTTGTTGGGCCCACAGCAACATAAAATGTTTGTCTAAAGTCCAAAAAGAAAAATTTAAATGAAACTTTATAAAGTTTCATAAATCAATCGATCATTATTTGGGCTCTCTTATGGCAAGCTCCATTTTCCATTTTCCATTTATTATTTATTGCATCTGTGACGAATCCTCTTCAGATTTATCAATTAGTCTTCCTGTTGCTACTGCCATGGCTGCCTTAGTCTTTTGTTGTATTTCATGCTGACTCTTGTAGAAATTAGCCTTCATAGCTAGCTCTAGCATACGCTGTTGAGATACAGGATAAGCCACCAACTTCTTAGAATATGTTGGATATAAAATCAACCCATCATATGAAGATAATTGTTCCTTCAATGCTTTCAAGGTTGATGTCAACTCTGCATTCTCTGCTTCTAAAATCTCAACCTTGGCCTTGGCTTTAGTTACTTCACCTATTTTAATTTTATCACACATAGTTGATGAAATCTTGTGAGTAGAGAAACTTAAAGCAGCTGCTTTGAAATGTTTCAATTGTTGGGTAATTTGCTTTCAAACTTTGAAATTCAGCAATGTCTGGAATTAGATTGACTCAGTGAAAAGTGAAATTATTTTTATGCATAGATTACTTGTTTTGTAGGGTGTTAGAATAAAAAACATATCATTTCTCCAACAGAGATAAGCTAAATTTGAACTTGACATTATCAGTCCTCACAGTCAAAGCTACAGAAGATGGTTCTACTCGGATGTAAGAAAAACCTAAAAACCTTGAAGAATCCTCTAAAGATAGAAGATTTGGCAACATAACAAGTAAAATCAACAAAAAATGGTTCTAATTATGTCTGCAAATAAGATTCAATAGGTGATATCAATTTAGGTGGGGTCTCTCAAAAATTCACAAATCAACCATTTGATGTCAATGTAAAATCCTCTTATAGAAGATTTGGCAACATAACAAGTAAAATCAACAAAAATGGTTCTAATTATGTCTACAAATAAGATTCAACGGGTGATATCAATTTAGGTGGGTCTCAAAAATTCACAAATCAACCATTTGATGTCAATGTAAAATCCTCTTATGAAACATTTGGATATTGATAGACCATGGTTTTATTGATGTTTGATATTGCTATGATTAATTTTATAATGCTTTAATGACATTTATTATGTTGTTATACTACTACTCTCGCGATTTATTTATATATTGATATTGTTGTTATCAATTATTAATTTATTGACATATATCTCTCTCTTTCCCTCTCTTTGTCTATAATATATTAATAAATTTTGAAAAAATCATATATATATGTATTTTGTATGTCGCCGTCCCCTAAAAATGGGCCCTAGGAAATGTCCCGGAAATGCGTCCCCAACCGTCCCCCCGTCCCCGTCCCCAAAAGGCCGTGGAACACAGTATTTTATTAATGAGGGTCCTGAGGGGGCATAAAAAGTACCTTGGCGCCTAGTACAATCAACTTAAGTTGTTTTTAAAGCCTTTAAAGTATTTAATTTTGCATTAAGGGGATGGACGCCTATGTTGAGAAAAGAAATAATTTTTAAATAAAAAAAAAGGCTGAAGTTGAAGTAAAGATTTTAAGTTAAATCTTATAAATTGAGCAAATACTTTGGATGCCCAAGTTGAAGTTAAAATATTAAAAAAATGAATTAAATTCAAAAGCAAGAGTTTGGCGTGCTTTCGAGGGTTGCTGGAGAAATGTTTATAAAAACTTCTTTTGAAGTCATTTTGGGCTTATGGATGTTTGGATATTCTGATGCATTGGCTTTGGAGCTTGGCTCTGGGGTTTGATATCGACTTGTTGAGACAAAAACCTCTGCAAGATCGTCTTTCTTTGTATGTGAAAGACCACATCAAGAGAGGGTTTTGGAGGCTTCATACAGGAGCTTCATTTGTGCTTTCAAGTTACTGGTTACAAAATTTGGATTGAAGATTTTTTATCAAGTTTTGACGTAGATTGTGTGATTTTGACTTGTTAAATCTGCGAAATAAATTGGGTGTTGATTTAATACAGTTTGGAGGTGATTTTAGCAATTTCTGGGCACTTTCAGTTTGGACCAGAAATCCATATTTTGGCTCACATCTCAGTGTTGGAATTTTAAATCAATATAGGTATCGTTCCAAATGGTAGCTCTCCTCAAGGTGCTAATTTCAAGTACTTCTTGGCAATTTTTGGAGTTGATTTGGATTTTTAAGGTCTAGTCAACCTTCTGCAGGAGGGCGCCCACTATAGGTGATATTTCTAGTTTAAATCAGAACCAAGTGCGGCTTCTGTTGTTGGGTATTTCTGATTTTTGCAGGCGTGGCTGTAGCAAGGGAGGCTAAGACACTCACTGCCTCAGATTTATACCTTGGAGAGGATTCTTTGAAGCTGTTGCATAGACATCTTCCTTGGGTTCTTTCTTAACTGGCCAGGCCATTTTCTGTGATGAAGATTTAATCACCTGAGTGCTTAGGGGAGGCCGACTTTGTTCCTGCTGGGTTAGAACTTGAAGTCTCTCTCAGGAGTGAAGGATGAGTTTGGAAATCATATTCCTCTGTCAAGAAGCTTTAAACAGGTCTGAAAGATACTTGTGTTTCGAGTTGTTTTTTGGAGCTCCTCTTCTGTATTTTGGGCGCCATACTGCTGTAGCACACGTGGAAGAAGATTTTGGTGGTGCGTGGCTTCAAGAGGAACATCATATTCCTTTTTGTGACACTATTTCCAGGTCTGAGTTAAGCTTAAAATCTGATATTCGTTTGCTGTTGTATGACTATAATAACACTGTTAAAAAATCAGATTTATAGTAGCATTTGAAATATTTCTATTCAAGTTTCTTGGGCACTTCTTGTACTGTTGATTGTTTTCTTTCATGAATTATCAATGCATATGTAAACCCTTTCAAAATCATTACAAACATCATTTCAAACCTAAGTTACCGATTCGTCCCTATAAGAGCCCAGATACGGTACGGTACAATTCGGATTCAGGATTCGGGTACGGTACACTCAAAATTTGACCAGGATTCGAAAAAACCACTGCGTATTCGATCTGGATTCGTCGGTAGACTGTGGATTCGACAAGGATACGGCGCAATGAATCCAAGGCGAATCCGCGACGTATTTTGACGTCAAAATGCCCAGTCCGCATAATAAAGTGGTTTTTAAGCATTTTTTAATCATTTTCTTGACCAAATGTTGACTTCTCAATAATTTAATATTCATTGCAACCCTAATTTCGGCCTCCAAACACACTAAATAGGTAAAAACAATCTCATTTAACAATTTGTGAATGAAAAACAAGTTTTTTTGCCTCCATTGCTGAACTTTCTCTCTTGCTTGCACAAGCTTGATTAGACTTGAAGGCTGATCGTTGGTTGTTCAAAGTTGATTGTTGTGCTATTCCTAAGCACTTGCAAGTCTCCGTTCATTGCCAAGAAGATCGTAGAGCAAGTGTTCAAAAGAGGTAGGTTTCTTTGAAGTTTTTTTAAATTTTTTTCTTACATATTTTTTAACAAATGATTCGATGAACTATTTTGTTTTGTTTTTATTGTTTTGTTGATTGTTCTCATTCTTTTAAGTTTTTTAGTTTCAAATTTCAATACCAAAATTATTTCAATATGTTGTGCCTTAGGTATTACAATGGCATCTGCTTCTAACACCACAACCCAATCTCATTTCAAAATAAATGCAACCTCTCCCCTTTGGAAATATGTAGAAATGGTTCAACAATGCCAGGTGGTGGAGTATTTATTTGGATTTGTAGTCATTGCAAAGTTCGATATACGAGCTCATACAGTCGAGTGAAAGCCCACTTGTGTAGGATCCTTGATAGTGGCATCAAACCTTGTCCGGGATCTCCAAAAGGTGATGGCAAAGGCCTTCCAGATGACGTAGTGTTGAAATATATTGCTGAGCAAGAAAAAGCAGAGCAAAAAGTTGTTAGTCTTAAAACATGCCATCCTTTGAGGAAAGGATCTCGATCCATGAAACCCCCTACACCACCTACTTACATTCCACCTATAGAAAGCCATCCATTGATGAACATCCCTCAAGAGCAAACCATGCCCTCATCAAATAAAAGATCTAAGGGACCGTTGGAAGCTTCATTTCAAAATGAGGCAAGAGAGATTGTTGATCAAGACATAGCAAGATGTGTCTATGCCAATGGATTGGCATTCAACGTTGTCCGTTCACCATATTGGCAAAAAATGGTGAAATCTATTAATGAGGCTCCAAAGGGGTATAAGGGCCCAGGTTTTGAGAAGGTGTGTTGCACCTTATTGGAGAAAGAGCTGAAACATGTAGCAGACTCTTTGAAGCCCATAAGGGATTCATGGATCAAAATAGGGGTGACCATCATTTTTGATGGATGGAAAGATGCAAAAAATCACCCATTGATCAATGTTATTGCTATGTCCCCTAAAGGGGCAATGTTTTTGAGAGCAGTGGATTGTGAGGGACAGGTGAAAGATGGTCCATTTATTGCTAACATCCTTTCCCAAGCTATTGAAGAAGTGGGCCATCAAAATGTTGTGCAAGTTGTAACTGACAATGCCAAAAATTGTAGGGTTGCTGGGTTATTGATTGAGGAGAAGTATCCACACATTTTTTGGACACCTTGTGCTGTCCACTCCCTCAATCTAATGCTACAAAAAATTGGATCCAAAATTGAGTGGATCAAACAGGTGTATGCTGAGGGCGAAGACATCCAGATGTTTGTCACCAACCACCATATGACACAAGGAATATTTAGACAATTCTCAAAATTGGAATTGTTGAAGGTAAGTTAATTCTCAATATTCTTAAATTTTTAGTTTTCTTTTAATTTTAAATTTTGATTTTGTAAATTTAAATTACATTTTAATTTTTATTTTGATTTCCAAACAAGTTGCAGAGACCCGTTTTGCCTCCAACACAATTGTGTTGAGACGACTTATAAAGGTTCGTGAGGCACTTTGTGCCATGGTAATCAGCCCTAATTGGGCCATATGGAGGCAATCTAGCAGTGAAAGGGAAAATAGGATCAGGCAAAGGATCCTAGATGATTGTTGGTGGGATCGTGTTGAGTACCTGGTCAGTTTCACTGAGCCTATACTGAGCATGATCCGTTACACAACATGGATAGACCTTGTTTGGGAGAAGTATATGATGGTATCGACTCAATGATTGAGAAGATGAAAACCATCATCAATGCAAAAGAGGAAGATCCTGATGAAAAGTTCTTCAAAGAGCTACAGGAAATCATGGTTGATAGATGGAACAAAATGACCACTCCATTGCATCTTCTTGCTTTTGCATTGAGTCCCAAATATTATAGTCCTGAGATTCTTTTTGCTTCATCAAGAGTTGCTCCATATAGGGATGTTGAAGTGGCTCAAGGGTACAAGGCAACACTTCGGAAACTCTTCACTGATCATGACCGACGTGATCGAGTGAGGGCTGAGTTCATGGCTTTTGCATGCTCCGGTAGTGTTGATCAGAATCTTGATGCTCTTCGAGACAAGTACAGGGTGGATGCTCATAGTTGGTGGTACTTCCATGGGAAAGAATACATGCACCTCAAACCAATTGCAATAAAAATCTTATCCCAAGTAAGTTTTATATTTTGTAATTTTAATTTTAATTTATAATTTTATATTAATTAATAATTTTGTTTAGTTAAATTTTGTAACTCTTAACTATTTAATTTGGTCTTAATAGGTTGCTAGTTCATCTTCTTCTGAGAGGAATTGGAGCACATACTCCTTCATCCACTCAATAAAATGCAATAGGCTGCATTAAAAAAAGGCAGAGGACTTGGTGTATGTGCATTCAAACTTGCGCCTCCTTACACACAAGCAAAGTTCCTACAAAGAAGGAGACACAAAGAGGTGGGATATTGAGCCAGAACAGCTTGACTTGGACGCTTCCACAAGTCACTTAACTGCACTTGATATTGATGATGATTATGAGCCTGAAGCAGCTACTGATCATGAGAGTGGTAGTGTTAGTGGCAGTGCTTGTGCGAGTGCCACGAATGCTATTTGTAGTTCTACACAAAATGTAGCATCTAATAATGCTAGTTTGTTTGATCACCCATATGATTCAGATTGATCAATGCCCAATAATGGCTGATTGTAAACATTTGACATTTTATGTTTGAACTTAAATTTATAATTTTATATCATGACATTCGAGTAATCACTAATATTTTAATATTTGACTTAGTGACTATGAAAGTGGTGATGTATTTTTGCTATATTATTAGACTATTAATATGGTGGTGTATTCTGAACTTAATTACTGTTGCAAAGATGTATATATTTCTGATTTTTATATGTTTTTTGTATTGCCATACCCAAGCCGTACCCAACCCCAAAATTTTTTTTTGCCGAACCCCGTACCAGATTCTCGTACCCGTACCCGAATCCAAAAACGAATTGGTAACTTAGTTTCAAACCATCATACAACAAGCAACAAAGTGGGGAAAAACCAAAAAAAGAAAATCGGGGTTGTCCATTACAGAATAACATGAAGAAATCCAAGTAGATAATATGTGTTACATTCCAAATTGTGACGTTACTATTTGCCATTACTAGGTAGAGTAAATGTGAATCCTGGAGATGAATTAATGATGCTTATACCTTGTTTTCAATATGAATGTTGTTTCATTTGATGTTATTCTTGGTGAAATACTGGATAAAAGAGAATAGAAGGTTATAGATTTGTGAATAATCTAACTTTTGAAATGTTTCATGTATACTGCTTGTTTTGAGCATATGACTACCATTGTCGTGTCATGATGTGCATGTAAAAGGACCATTCCTTCAGGCAGAGGAGAGATATCACTCGGGGAGGAGCTTGGTTGGGTAAACCTTAACGAGTACCAATTGAGCATACACACACATACTATAGACTGAGTAAGTGAAATATGCTAACCAATTTTTTGCCACAATTTTTACACAATAACCAACACTTGGCCAATTTGATTAGCGTTAGAGCCAAAACCAAATCTCTATCAAAGCAACTCTAACCAAGAATGCGCCCTAAAGCCACTGAAGGAAGAGGGGCGGGCATATGGTCAGAGGATCCCTAGGATCAAATAACTCATCAACTGAAATTGATTACAACTGGAAATGTAAGATAAACTCCACGCCAAGAATGTGCACTCAAGATCCCTTTGAAGGCGAGGTGCTAACATATGGCGGAGTACTTATTACAAAATGAAAGAAACTTAGGCGGATAACCAACAATAGAATTTTCAAACTAACTAATTCATCCGTTGCGGCGGGCATCCACTCATGAGTGGGGATTCACCACTTGACAATGGGTACAAGAGAGATTAACATTCATTCTCCACACTGGCGGTAAACCATCCAGGGGTACTTAATGTGAAATTTTAACAAGTAATTGCAACAATAACAATGGTTGGATTAGTACTACTAAATCTCAACCTTACAATCAAGGAATTTGCAAATTACAAGTATTACAATGATAGAGAATAATGCTAAGATGTAAAGAATGAATGCTTTACAATGTTTATCCCTCAAATGATGAAGTAAAGGCCAAAAACAGAAAACTAATGCAATCTGATATAAAAATCTGAGTTCTGGAAATTCTGATCAGCAAACAGAAAACACCATGAAATGCTCATAACTTCATCAATATACCTTCAAATTGACTGAAACCTTTTGCAAAGGCTCTCTAGGAGTATGGCGCCCAAGAACAAGTCAGAAAACAGCATCAAATCCTCCTCATTTATTTGGCACGAATCCCAATGTGCTCTAAGAAGGTACGGCCTTGGCTGGAAGGGCGATTTTGCTCTTAAAAATCAGGTTCTTTGAATTTAAATCTCATCTTCTATGAGAAGGGTCGCCCAATGTCAACAATCACGTAGCACAAATGCCCAGAATGAAATAAAATTTACTCACAAAGCTGTATACAAAATTCACTTTCAGCTGTAGATGAACCAGCAACTCAAAAATGATAATAAACTCCAAAATTCTTCAACAATAGGCTCAATCTGCTAGTCTGGATGAGAAGCAGCAATAAAACCAATTAGGTGTTGTCTTTCAAACACGAAATTGATTGGAATCTAGGAGGTAAGCATCCCTCAAGAAATAATCACAATGTCATTTTGACAGCATAACTTTAGCAATTAACAATGGATACCAAATGCTAGAGCAAAGCTTCATATTTAAAGAGAATGAGATGACTCTTCAATTTCCCCTCATGGTACGCCAAAAGTCACATTTGAAACTTTTCAAATTTCCAAAAGTTATTAATTCCTCCTCGAGATGGCGTCCACTTCATGGCAATTAAAACTTCATTAAATATTTAATTTTTCCTTTATGAAGGCGTCCCCCTTCAAGTCCACCTTTTAAACACAACTTGAAATTATCATCCTAGGCCAAGGGGGTCAACAAAGAAACATAACATTAATTGCGTTGTATTAAATAACTGTCATCAAAACTGCATTTTGGAAGCTATACCAAACATACCAACTGCTCCAACAAGAAAGAACAACTAAAGTACTGCCAACAGGACCACTGCCAAACATAGTATTTACTAAAAATAGTAAACACCAAGAAATGCCACAGAACCTCCAAGCAAAGGAAACCCTAATTTCACTTTTGATCAACCTACGGATTTTCGGAAATAGGCTATCAGTCAAAGAAGAGCGTATGGCCAAAATGGGGACATTACAGTCCGCCCTTCCCAAAATTGTTTGTCCTCAAGCAATGCCACAACACTCCAAACTGATCCCACCAACATATAGGATCCCGGGGTCCCATGTCCATCTCGAAAATGTCCCACCATGCTGATGTTGCTCTACTCTGATCACACGAATGAAATCACTGCACCATAACTGCATAAACCAACCCTGCAACCTCAAGGAGATAACATGCCAAAAATTCAAACTAAAAAACATGGAAGGAATGAAATCAAAATCTAGCAGCATCTCATGCCCAATAAACACTGAGGAATTAACATTTGCGATGTCAATGTCAATCACCATCCTAAGAACAAAGAAGATTACTCTAAACAACTCAAATATATTCTCATCAACATCACTCCTCAAAGTATCAGACCAAATCACAACAACAAATGTGACTCTATCATAGCTATTTGCAAAAGAATAAACAGCCCTTTGCATGTTCATAACAGCCACATCATCAAAGCTCCTCAAGGATGTATAATGCCTCTTCTGAGTAATTTTGACATATTCAAGAAAATTTCTTAAAACTCCCACTAATCTCTCCTTAAAAGTCTCAAAAAGTTGAACCCAAACAAACAAGGGTTCGCTGCCCCAAACACTAGTGCAAGAAATTGTATAGAGTAAATCACTGGAAAGAAACTTAAACACCATCCAAATCTGGTCCAAATCACTATGGAGCATCATTTCACACTTTTGAGGCCATAAACCATTACTGAAAAAAGATTGAGAAGAGGAAGAATGAATGTACCAGCTGCCTATGAATACTGAAATGAACCTCTCAAAATCTGATTTTAAGAAAATCATCGTGCAATGAACTGAGCAGCCGCTGCAATACTGAAAATCAGCGTCCATAACAGAACAATTGCTCATGCCTAAGGCTGGAAACATCTTCTCAAGAAACTCCAAACCAACATTAAACCATCCTTTGTTCGAAATATCTCTCCAATTCACCAGTTGATGAGCAAAAAGAACCTTCGAATGATTGGCGAAGATGGGGACAACATTAGAGGATCTGAAAATTAAATTCTTATCTCTCCAAAGATTCCTCTTTCTACTTGTAACAATCTCCATCAAGCCATGTTGAGGATTCCAAACACAGATACTCAACTGAAAATGTTCTCCAATGCATCTGAAAGAGTACACAACACTTCTCCAAGTACTAATCAAGGCAAAATGCAAACTCAAGAATTTAGAGTCTTCTTTGATAAACCCATGTAGCCCACCCATGAAAACATCAACATTAATGGAGCGCAAAACAAATGTTGTCCACAATTCTCATTCCCTCAAAGGACTAGGATGAGCCAAAACATCACTCAACTCAAGAAATAGATTGTTAAAAAAGTAAATAATCTATTTAGGTCCAACTTTCTCCCAAACTTCATGAGTAATAAGTCTGGAATCTTCACTCTTTGCTACTGCAATGGAGTGACCAGCAGCTACCACCAAATCAAGAATGAAAGACTCAACATTAGAGTTCAAAGAAATCTGCAAACAAGAGTAGGAACAACTGCTGCAATATTGAAAATCCACATTCATCTTGACCAAATTGCTCGAACACAAGGGTGGAAACACCCACTCTAAGAGCTCCATTACAGCAAAGAACCATTCTTTGCTCAAAATTTCTCTAAACAAATGGAATCATTAAGTGGCTAGTAAAAAAGGAAAAAACACCATTAAATTTGAAAGTTTGATCCTTATCCCTCCAATGAACCTTCCTACCATACCCCATAAGATTTTTCACAACAAATTCTTGAGTGCCAATCAACTCCAATTGCACACCCAGAAAATTATTGACTTCTTTGGTAAACCACTGTAGTCTATCCAAGAAAGCTTCAAAAACAAGGGAGCCTAAAACCAACATCGTCTTCAAATCCTTCTCCCAAGACAGGTTAGTGCGAGCATTACTCAATCCAAAGGATAAACTGTCAGGCATGTAAACAATATGTCTTACCAAAACATGTTTAAACAACACCTTGGTGTCAAAGATGGGAAAGTCGTCATGAATCAACACTTCCCATATGGAGACTAAATTCTCTAAACCTCTTATGCATTAACTTACAAGCAAGCTTGGAGGATTATCAATCACATAATATATCTCATCCCTACATTCTCTGAGAAGTTTGAAATCAGCTAGCTGGTCTCCTACCTCCATTACACCCAACTGAACATTCGCTAACATGCACTTTGTTGATTCAAGCTCAAGAGTAAGCTTATCAACCTTTCTTTCACATCCTTGAGATAAACCAATGATCTTCTTTGTGAATTCGTAGGCATAATCCCGATCTTTAATCCAGCATAGATACCCTAATTTCATAATCACTAAGGAGTCTTTAATAAATTGCAAATTAAAGAGAGTGACTCCATCCCAAACTCATTCCTGTCTCTCATCACTCAAACTATGTGAGCGGTCAAATCTGAATAAGGCATGCACCTCATCCCCAATGGAAAACATGAATTGTCCTTTCCACTCAAAAATGTACAAGGATGGTGAACTGCTAATAGGCTGCATTTCAAAATCAGAACTATGTTCCTTGTCTTTGTTGCCCCCATAGCTGCTCCAAGACTCCTGTCTTTCACCACCCACCAACTGAAAATGCTCAAGGTCATGAAGAGAATCAAATCTTACCAATTCTTCGGACCTTTGTTTAAAATCAACTACATAAAGAGGAAAATCTGATTTGAATTTGAGAATTTTTTAACCTCTTCATCAACAAAGGCCCCATGGTCTTCTAGCTCTATTTCCCCTTCATTGCATCCTTGATTATATGTTAAAGAAGCCCCCAATTTGATCAATGAGTCATTATTAATCACAAACCTGGAAGTTTTAGCAGCAAAAAACTTTTCTTTAGTGGCTGCAACCAAACTAAAATGGTCATTATGGGGCTTTTTCATGCAAGCTACTTTGTCAAAAACAACTTTTCCTCCAAAGGCCATCTCATAGCTTGTAGTGAAATCTGAATTTTGTTCTTTATTGGGATCAAAGGGAAATCTATCCCATACAAGTTCCTTAACACAATTAGGTGTCTTCACACCCAGATCCCAAATGCTGAAGGGCTGATTATTTTGTTCAAAAAGAAACTGTCCTTCGTACTCCACTTGGAATGGTGACTCTTTGAATGAGACACCTCCCAACTCAACAAAACTAATATCTTCATGAGAATCTTTCTCCAAGAGATTAGTTTGATGATCAAACAATTCTAATCCATAACTATTCATGACATCTTCATTGGAATGAAGTAAAGGATCATCATTACTAGCTGATTTGAAGACTTCATCCTTGTCTTCAATGAACCCTTCATGTAAAGGTATATTACTGATCTCTTCATAAGTGGTTACAAGCATACCAAGGAGCTCTTCTTGATTACTTGTCGTAGACTCTTCATGTGTATTCAAAACTGATGTTGCCTCCATGCACTCACCCTCAACATGTGCGAACAACTACATATCAATAGGTACTTCTTGAGAAACCGCCTTAGAATCATTGAGAAACAACATTGTATTCCCATCCTGTGCACTAATAACTACCTCATTTTTCTACTTTGTCTTCTTTAAGTGTGGCTTCAATTTTCTCCCACACTGGATGAACAAATCTCTAATCAACAAACCAGCAGTAGAGGAATTCTTTCCTTCTTGTTCATGAATGTTTAACAGAAAAGTTAGGACGGATTTTGGAATGTCATCCATCTCATTGATAGTCAAAACTAAAATGCTTCTCATTGCTACCACTACAACCTTCTCCTGTTCACTCCAAGTTGAAATGAAGAGGTAATGGATCCAATAATATATTCAATTTGCATACCTAATTCAACCAGTAACATACTTGTTTTGAGTTCAGAAAATATCTTCAATATAGCAACTCTTCTTAGAAACAAACTACTTCCAGTTTCATCCAAATCTTGAAAACTCTCCACTATCATATTTAATATGATCTTCATGGTTTCAACATCATAGGGAAAATGGGGATTTACAATTCTTATTATCTCCATGAAACAAGAAGAAATCAGCAGCTTGGTTTCTTCATCAGGATGCCCCAACCAATAGGGCTGATTCAAAGAATTCACTGCAGGAGCTAGTGCCAACTCCATTTTCTAAGAAGGTGATGGCTTCACTTGTCTCAAACATTGTTCTAACAAATGAAGAATGTTCTCTTCATTTTCTCTTGACTGAAATTCTTTACCAAGTCTCTTTCCAGCCATAAAGAGAGTCTTTGCCAACTTCATCTCTTCTTCATTAGCCATGCCTAACTGCCAACTTTTGGATACCACAAGGAGCTGAACTAGAATCTGCTCTGACTTTCGATGTAGTACCGGAGATCTCTGTCACTCATCTGCCTATCATGAAGCACTGATCAACAAGATGGCAGGATCTTCTGCTCTGATACCAATGAAATATGCTAACCAATTTTTTGCCACAATTTTTACACAATAACCAACACTTGGCCAATTTGATTAGCGTTAGAGCCAAAACCAAATCTCTATCAAAGCAACTCTAACCAAGAATACGCCCTAAAACCACTGAAGGAAGAGGGGCGGGCATATGGTCAGAGGATCCCTAGGATCAAATAACTCATCAACTGAAATTGATTACAACTGGAAATGTAAGATAAACTCCACGCCAAGAATGTGCACTCAAGATCCCTTTGAAGGTGAGGTGCTAACATATGGCGGAGTACTTATAACAAAATGAAAGAAACTTAGGCGGATAACTAGCCATAGAATTTTCAAACTAACTAATTCGTTCGCTGCGGCAGGCATCCACTCATGAGCGGGGATTCACCACTTGACAATGGGTACAAGAGAGATTAACATTCATTTTCCACACTGGCGGTAAACCATCCAGGGGTACTTAATGTGAAATTTTAACAAGTAATTGCAGCAATAACAATGGTTGGATTAGTACTACTAAATCTCAACTTTACAATCAAGGAATCTGCAAATTACAAGTATTATAATGATAGAGAATAATGCTACGATGTAAAGAATGAATGCTTTACAATGTTTATCCCTCAAATGATGAAGTAAAGGCCAAAAACAGAAAACTAATGCAATCTGATATAAAAATCTGAGTTCTGGAAATTCTGATCAGCAAACAGAAAACACCATGAAATGCTCATAACTTCATCAATATACCTTCAAATTGACTGAAACCTTTTGCAAAGGCTCTCTAGGAGTATGGCGCCCAAGAACAAGTTAGAAAACAGCATCAAATCCTCCTCATTTATTTTGCACGAATCCCAATGTGCTCTGAGAAGGTACGGCTTGGCTGGAAGGGCGATTTTCCTCTTAAAAATCAGGTTCTTTGAATTTAAATCTCATCTTCTATGAGAAGGGTCGCCCAATGTCAACAATCACGTAGCACAAATGCCCAAAATAAAATAAAATTTACTCACAAAGCTGTATACAAAATTCACTTTTAGCTGTAGATGAACAAGCAACTCAAAAATGACAATAAACTCCAAAATTCTTCAACAATAGGCTCAATCTGCTAGTTTGGATGAGAAACAGCAATAAAACCAATTAGGTGTTGTCTTTCAAACACGAAATTGATTGGAATCTAGGAGGTAAGCATCCCTCGAAGAAATAATCACAATGTCATTTTGACAGCATAACTTTAGCAATTAACAATGGATACCAAATGCTGGAGCAAAACTTCGTATTTAAAGAGAATGAGATGACTCTTCAATTTCCCCTCATGGTACGCCAAAAGTCACATTTGAAACTTTTCAAATTTCCAAAAGTTATTAATTCCTCCTCAAGATGGCGTCCACTTCATGGCAATTAAACCTTCATTAAATATTTATTTTTTCCTTTATGAAGGCGTCCCCTTTCAAGTCCACCTTTTAAACACAACTTGAAGTTATCATCCTAGGCCAAGGGGGTCAACAAAGAAACATAACATTAATTGCTTTGTATTAAATAATTGCCATCAAAACTGCATTTTGGAAGCTATACCAAAAACACCAACTGCTCCAACAAGAAAGAACAACTGAAGTACTGCCAACAGGACCACTGCCAAACATAGTATTTACTAAAAATAGTAAACACCAAGAAATGCCACAGAACCTCCAAGCAAAGGAAACCCTAATTTCACTTCTGATCAACCTACGGATTTTCAGAAATAGACTATCAGACAAAGAAGAGTGTATGGCCAAAATGGGGACATTACAGTAAGCTAAGTCAGTTTGTTGAGTTAAGGGTTAAGTCATCCATAGGCTTGTTTATTGACATTAGGAGCCTTGTCTTCTTCTAAATGCATGAATAAGTAATGCTTGCCAGTGTAACTGTATGTGGAATAATGTATTGGTTAGGAGGTGGGCATGTATATATATATATACGTTATATGCACATATCCATAAGTATATTCATGTCGATACAAACGTGTGAGAGCAAATGGATATGCCAAACGTGTGGATCGATATAAATACACTTATGAATACGTATACATAGAGGAAAGTATACAAGCAAATATACATGTATACATACCCACAACCAACCTGTTATATATACGTGAATATGAATAAATATTATGTTGACGTTACCTCGGAATCTACATATACACATATATATATACATATACATAGGTACGTATAATGAAAGTATGATGACTGGCTCGCAGTATACGTACTTTGTAATTAAATATGTATGTGTATATACATGTATATATGTAAAGGTAAATATAATTATATATTTAATATTATATCAAATATATATATAATATAGTTTTTACAAAATATATATATATATATGTATATGAGATTATTTAAATTATTAAATTTAAATAAAATACATAGATATATATTATGTAAATTAAAGCTATACTATATATATAGATCGGCCTCAGGACAAAACATTAATTGGCGAAAATCCGAAATTTTCTTTTTTAATACCCCTATCCAAAGGCAGCTTGATATTAACCGGATTCTAGCAATGAAGATTGGTTCTCTCCCTGGCAAGTACTTAGGTATACCTTTGTTTGCAGGGGGAAACAAAGCTTGTTTATGGAAGGATCTTGTAGAGTCTTGTTTGAAGCGTATGGAAGGATGGAAGAGTAAGTGGCTTACTTCTGCTGGAAGAATCTTATTGCTTAAATCGGTGATTTCTGCTATCCCCATCTATTCTATGATGTGTTTGAAAATCCCCAAGAAAATTCTGAACACAATAGGGCAGCGCATGCGAAAATTCTTTTGGAATGGGGCTAGCGATGATGATAAAATTCCGTTATTAGCTTGGGATAAAATTTGCAAGGCGAAGGTTCGAGGTGGTGTTGGTTTGAGGAATTGGCAGATATTAAATGAGGCTCTTGGTGCGAAACTAGTCTGGAATCTTTATGCTAATCCTGAGCTTCTGTGGGTTAAGATCTTAAAGGCTAAGTATCTCGATTCTAATGAGGAGCAAAGAATTTTCACAATTCGCAACCCCCCTAAAGGTTCTGCGATTTGGAATTTTATTGTGTCTTGTAGACCTGTGATCCTAAACCATCTTTCATGGCAAATTGGTAATGGTGCGAAAGCTAATTTCTGGGAGGATTCATGGGAGGGTTTGCCAAACTTTGGAGATGGGGCTGATATTATGGCTCTTAAACAGTATTTCTCTCGTAAATGGGGAACTAAGGTTCGTGATTACTTGACTTTGAAGCTGGGCCTGTTAGGCTATGAATGGGTGTGGAAAGATGTTAGGGGCGAGGACCTTTCAGAGGATCAGATTCAGTCCATGCAGAGTTTGTTGCAGGGAAGGAAAGTTTTTATCTTTGGTATTGAAGATAAATTGATTTGGTGTGGGTCCTCCTCTGGCTCTTACTCGTTTAAAATTGGTTACCAACTTCTAGACTCGTTGGAGAGGGAGGTCTTTTGGGCAAAAGACTTGTGTTGGAATAAAAATGTTCTTCCAAAAGCAGGTTCTTTCGCTTGGTTAGCTATCAGGGGGAGAATCCTGACTGGGGATAGGAGGAAACGTTTGGGGTTTGTTGGCCCATCTAAGTGTGTTCTTTGTAACAGGAATGAGGAATCGGTTGACCATTTGTTATTACATTGTGAGGTGGCATCTAGATGTTGGGACTTTGTGCGACAGAAGTTGGGGTGGCAGGGTCCTATGCACAGGACTGTTCGTGAGGTGTTTGAAAGTTGGCCCTGCTTGATGAAAGGATCCTTTTTGTCGAGTATTTGGGTGGTGACACCCTCTTTAGTGATTTGGGAGATCTGGAAAGAAAGAAACAGAAGAATTTTTATTGAGAAAAGTGAATCCTTACAAAGAATTTTATGGCGGATTGAGCACAGTATTGAAGAGGTTGTGAGTAGTGCTGTCTCCATGCCACAGAATTTGCGCTGTTCTTTCTCAATGGAAGATAGGAGAATTCAAAGGGAATGGCCTGGAATACGGATCAAATCATGGCCGGGGTCTTTTAAAGTAAAGTCTAACAATGACTCCAAACTTGAGGTGAATTGGGCTAGACCTTTGAATGGGTGGATTAAAGCGAATTTTGATGGAGCAGCGAAAGGTAATCCTGGTCCGTCTGGTGCAAGTGTGATTCTCAGGGATCATCTTGGTAATACTATAGCTCTTGCAGCAAAAAAACTTGAGGATGGATCGAATAACTTGGCAGAAGCAAAGGCTGCACTTCTGGCGGTTAAGCTGGCTAAACAGTTTGGGGTAAGGAAGTTACATCTTGAAGGTGACTCCTTAATTATCATCCAAGCCATCAAAATTGGGGAGACAAAGGCGTGGCATCTTCAAAACTATGTCAAATCGATAGCTCAAGTCTTGGAAACTTTTGATGACTTTGTTGTTAGTCATATTAAAAGAGAGGGGAATAAGGAAGCGGATTCTCTTTCCAAATGGGCTGTGTCTTTTGAGGAATTTGAAAAACTATCCGTTGAGGATTTTAGGAATTGTATATTTTAATTGTTTTCTTGGTGTGGCTTGGTGCCGGCTTTCAAGTACAAGCTGACGTGGAGTCAGCTCTCTTCCTTATGGATGGCCTAACTGGTAGGTTGATTCTGCGGGTGGTGTTTTGGGGATTTGTGTTCTTTCGGACAGAAAGAATTTAAACTCTCTCCCTAGGTGGCAGTACGTATGTTGGCTGTGAGGACGATGGCGGGTGCAATCGGGCGACGAAGGACAGGGTGGTATGCAAGGGACTGAGGCATTAATGGCGGAGTTAATAGTCACATTACTATTCACCAAGTGGTGTGCTCTTTGTACTAAAAACTTTTAAATGATGTATTGCAGCCGGCGGAGGTACCTTATTCTGTGCGCAAGTTGCTGGGGTTTTAAATGGTGTTTATCCGAAGCTATGGTCATTTTCCTTTCAAGTGGTGACTGCGGCTTTTGAAGGTGCGAAGCTGGTCACTAATGGAGGCAATGTGGGGTTTCTCCACAAAATTACAACAAAAAGGTTTTTTTGGCCCTCCCACAATGAAACGGCTGAAACAGGTGTTAAAAATCAACCGAAAGGAGGTAGTGGACGTGGTGGTAGGGGTCTTAGGGCCGCACTTCATGGAAGCGACGCACAGGGGCCGTCTCAACGCTAATATAGCTTCAATGGTTTTTGCGTGGGCAATGGAGCTGGGAGAGGATGCAAAGGTAACTAAATGGGTGATGTTAAAGCTGTTCGATGGAGCGCTGTTAGGGAAGTTGGAGTCGTTTTTGGAATGGGCGGTGCCGGGTGTGGGGTTTGATGTTTCGGAGGGAATAGAGGATATGGATGAGGCCACCGATGAAGGTTTGATCCCGTTTGTTAGATGGAGATGGCGGACGGATAGAGAGGTCTATAAACAAACAATTGCGATAGCCTGGGAGAAGTTAAAAACAGAATTGCACCGACCGGACACGGCCAGGGGCCAGGCGAATGTAAGGGTGCCATGTGAGTTTCCTCGAAAGAAACGGGGCCTGCGAAGGAGATGCCGGTGGGGTGGAAATCTCTCAGGAAATGTGGCTTGAGGAGTTGATGCAGGGGTTTTTTTGAATTTTGTCTTTTGAATGTTTTGTGATGCCATGAAAGGAACGATGTATGGGCTGGAGTGCAGCATGGGGATCGTGGGTGGCGTTTTAAATGCCAAAACAGAAGACATCTTCAGGCTTATGGTGCTGACTGACGGAGCTTTTTGGTGTGCAGCGAAGAAATCTTTTGATGCAGAATTTTGGCCATGGCCTTCTTGTTTAGCTGTTGTATGGATGATGCCATGGAGGCGGGGACAACCGGATGGCGATATTTTCTTGTTTTATTTGTAAGGGTTGTGCTGGTTTCGTTAGATGATGTGATTATGGGGTGTTTTTTGTATGGGGTATATCCCCTTGCTCGGGTGGCTTTTCTTCTAAAACTTTATTGTAATTTCCTGTTTTTATCAATAATATATCACCTTTTATCGATCAAAAAAAAAATATAATAAAATAAATATATAAATGTATGTTATTTTGTGATAATGGAATGGAAATCGAATAAAGTTTAAATGGCACTTTATTTAAATATCATAAAGTGTAGAAAAGAAATCGAAGATTGGAAATATGAGACTTTATTTTCTCAAAAATAAATATTTCTTTCAAACTTTGGAAGTCGAATAACTCCATGAAATAAAATAATGTGACTTCAAATTGAATCGATTATATTGGCAAATCACGCCATGTTGAAATATTTCACTTCAAACTATAAGAAACTTTTGAAAATGAAAACAAAAGGATATGAAAGAATTCCCGTGGAAATGAAGCGCACAACCAAGACCGGCAATGAAGCAGGGCTTGAAAGGTGTCGACTGCAGCCTGGGAAGTAGGAAGTGTGGACACCATTGGATGAGGGACTTTTTCTCTGTAAATATCATCAGTTATCTATACCTGTTGAATCACGCCATTTCCTATAGGTGTCACATTTCGGGATTTTATCATGTGCAAATTAAACCATTCATCATCTACTGTCACAAAAATGAGGTCGAATCTCCTCTAGGGTTGCCACATTTCATGTTTGAACCATTCAAAACCCTGCTGGCAGCTTGGACGCCTTTAGAAGAGGGAATTGGTTGAAGCTGCAAGCCTATATATGAGCCACTCAGCTCATTCTACTTCACACAATTTTGTAATTCGAGTTGCTCATTTTCTTAAGATTGTAAAACATTTTCTGAATATCCACCTTTAGCTGTGAGAGTTTATTTTGCTGTGAAAGTGCTCATCAAATTCTGAGAGCATTATTCACATTGACAAAGAATCACTTCTGTCATTCACCATTTCTAAACTTTAAAAGTGAAGGGTTGAGATTATCTTAAGCTGTGTTTAAGAGTTCATTATCAGAAATAGAGGTGACTGGAGGTCTTTTGGCTGGAGGCTAAAAGTGCAGCATACTCACTCTAGATCAGCATCTGTGGAAAGCATATACCAGGCATGCTAATCTTCTTCATATTCTTGAACCAAATTCTAAATATAATTCTGAAATTAAATATGCGTGCTATTCTTCTTTTGTACTTTAGAAGAGTTTCTAAATAAAAGTCTGATTTCATATCAGCTGAAGGTACAAGGATAGGAAGTGGTAGTAGTTCTATTCATTATACTTTAGAACGAATTTTTGAAAGAATAACTACAAATGGTGCAAAGTTTAAGAATTGCTTTTAATTCTTTATACAAGGAGTAATTTGTGATATAGGAAGAGTATTGCATGTTTATTACTATTAGCACCTGCTTGCATTAGTGTACGGATTACACTAGGATCATAGATGCATTAAGGAGTGAATTGCTATTAACTCCATATAAGGAGTGTATATTTTAAAGTAGCTATTAAATACTAGGGAAGAATTGAGGGTGTTTAATAAGTTACCGATCACAACAAGTTTGTAGATTAACTTAGTCAAGTTAATGAAGCTCCTAGGATGAAGATGTCCAGTATAGGAGAGATAATTGTGAGTACTTGTTAAGCTGTCCTCCTTTCTAGTAGTTAGCATGATGTAGGAAGTCTAGGGTACGCACTACCCCGAAGGGACTAACCTACTAATTACTAGGACGGACATGAGGGCATTAAACTAAGTAATGATCACAGCTTAAGTTATTTGATTAACTTAGTCAAGTTAATGAAACTCCTAGGATGAAGATGTCCAGAATAGGAGGGAAAATTGTGATTACTTTATATGTTGTTCTCATTTCTAGTAGTCAGTCTGATGTAGGATGTCTAGGGTACGGACTACCCCGAATAGACCAACCTATGCGTAGAGTAAGGAAGCCTTAAGTCAAATCGGCCCTGAGTAGTGTATATGATAGATAACCTTCATTCGAAGTACTGAATGAGAATACTTTGGCCAAAGTAGTGAAATGTACAACATCCACTTAGGTGTGAAATAGTTGAGACTACACTGTCAGTTCATTGTGATCCCGAAGTACATACTAGTTCAAGAGATGTCGTATGCATAGGACCTAGTTATGTAGGAACACAACACTATGCTCAGTTGGTAATCGTTAAAGAATACCCTACCAATCTCTTATTCGAAGGGAGGGCCATCTATCTAACGATAGGTGTGCGGGGGACCGCATTATAAGTCCGTGGTTGGCGGAAAAGCGCCCAAGTGATGTTTCTCCTCCATAGCAAGCGGCCGATGAACCAAGATTTGAAAGGACGGACTCCTGGACCTTCTTACTACTATTTGTTCTAAAGCTCATTGGAGCTATGTTAGTTAAGGTATGTGTTCTTGTTTCATGTACTTGCGAAGTTATTATATTGAGATGGAATCTTTATTGTAAATTGATATGACATGTTCATGAATTATCAATAAAGAAAAGGAAATTTTTTATTTGCAATGTCATGTTAACACGTTTATATACTTGTAGGATGTAAATTATAAAAAATTTAATTTTACCTAAGGGTCAGGTTCTTACAATATGCCAATAACTTATATCAATTTGGATAAGAACATGTATTTCAGATGTTTCAAATAAAGAGTTTACGCTTGATGGAATATGTCATGTCCCCGACATCATAGCACTAAAATAACAAGACACATATTATTAACCATTCAATACCATTATAATTATAATTGTCAAAGATAATATTATAATTATAATATCTATATATAACATTATAATATTAAAATATAAATATTAACAACTTAAATATTATAATCATTATGATAATAAATATTAAAATATATAAAATTAATATAAAACACAAGCATTTACACAATGTATGTTTCTCAATGCTAGGTTTGACGATACAAGCTAACATATATATAATAATATTACAAATTACCTAAGTAGCCGGTTCGGGTTCGGGTTCGGGTTCGGGTTCGCAGGTTCGGTTCGCCGGTTCGGCAAAATTTTTTGGGGGTGGGTTCGGTTCGTCTTGGGTTCGTTAGTACAAATTACAAAAAAATGTAAAATATATATATATATATATAAACTAATAATATATTAAGTTTTTATTTTTACTTGTAAAAAATATATAATTTATAAACATTAAAATAATCTTATATTGAGTTTAAATAAATTATAACATTTTAAAATACTTGTAAAGGATAAATAAAAATATATATATTTAAATATTTAAATTTGTTAATTTTTATATATTAATGATTTAAATTTAAATTAAATTTATTTAAATATTAGATTTTAATTATTAAATATTAATATTCAAAAATAAATAAATACAGTAAAATAATGTTAAATTTAAATATATTAAACGCTAGTTTTTTTAATAAAAATTTAATAGAAATAAAACAATATTTAATTTTTTATAAATGTTGATTATAAAAATATAAAATGAATGTTTAAAATTTTATGAAATATAGAAAAACTTTTAAAATAGTTAAGAAACAAAAAAACCTAAACGAGAAAGAAGATCGTGGTGGAGAGTCGCGGACTTTCTGAAGTCGAAGCTGCAGCCTGCGGGTCGACACCAGGGTAAACTTGCTCCTGTGGCAAGATGGTTCTTTGCTTCTGCAGTAATGCCCTCCTCTCACCCGCTATTTCTTTGAAGTGCGCGAGGAGACAAACTATTAAAAACCCTGTCGCGGCTGAAAGAAATCACGATACAGATGAAATCTGTAAAGTCGGTTGCAGACGAACCAATCAAAAACCCTAAGGGATGCGAAATTACATTTTAATAAAAATCCAGTCGATTTTCTGCACGAATTTAGTCTCGAATTTCTACGAATTTCGTAATGTTCGCCTCGGGTTCTGCTCGGGTTCGCCCGGGTTCTTCACCGGCGAACCAGGCCTCAAATACAAGGACCCTGATCGAACCCAAGAGGGACCGGACCAGGACCCGAACCCAGTGCGAACCCGGACCAGGACCCAGCCCAGAACCAGGCGAACCGGCTACATAGCAAATTACTTATTAGCTGGACAAACCAAAAGGTCAAAGATACGTATGTTACTTGCAATATGTTTGACATCAACCCTGGTTTAGACATTGTAATAACCCCAAAATGGGTGATACTTGCACTTATATCGGAAGGTCGATACATTTAATAAAAGGGCAATAAAAGTAGATGATTTAATAAAAGAAATAATAGAGAATCCTTTAACCAAAACAAGTGCTGACAGAAGTTCATCACGATGGATGTAATCATCATGAGATATCAATCAAGAGGAAAATAGCAATTACTTGTGTAATGGTGCGATAAGAGTATAGGGATGATATTGACCAGTAATATCTCTGACTATGTATTCATTGATTCCAATAGCACCATTTCTTAATGGAGCCGCATTATACTTTATCAGGGTTGTGAGAATATTGTGAAGATATAGATGCAACTCAGATTATTAACTCTAGCCGACCTCCATAATGAAATCGAGGACCTGAGAGGCGGACAATTTCATTGAATTAAATATAGGAGACATATAAATACAGTGATCTCATCTTCTTCGATAAAACATAGTTCATGCCTTGAATTGGAGTGATTAGTTATAGCAGCGATAAGTGTTGAAGACAAAGATTAATCAAAGACAACAAGTAGGATATAACTGGCCAACCATAACAAATATAAATAAAGTTTAATTTGACAAAGTAATAAGCAGAGACTAAATGCATTGACCAAGAGTGAAAGGTAATTATTAAGAAACAGTGATCATAAGATGCCTCCTTTGGAAAAGCCATATCCATTATGGAAAGGTGTCTCTCTTGGAAAATATGGAAATATAAAAGGGAGGAACATTACAAGCACAAGATCATTGATGAGTTGGATATTCACACAGCGTCATGAGCAAGTATCTAGCGCTCCTTGGGAGCCTTGGATCAGGTTGTATAGGCTGCAAAAATCGAAGATAAAATCAGACACCCATCCAAGAAATTAATTGCACAAAAGCAAGGGCACATCCTGAAGCCGCGATCTATATTAAGGCATCTATTCATTCTAGTTTAGTGTATGAATTTAGAAAATTAAATCAAAAACAGCATCCTTGATGCCATAACTCTATAATCGTATGGTGATGGTGTATCTGAGCCAAAATAATGATTATTGCCATTATCAACATTCCATTTGAGAATTGATTATCAATCAAGATTTCCATAACTGAATTTGTAGCGGAAATCGGGTCATTGTTCTATCACAATATCTATTATTATTATTCATATATAAATATCATGCCTTCATAAATAGAAGATGGAGTACTCATTTGACATATCTCGATATCCTAAGCACAAAATATAAAAGTGAAATTTATCATAATTCTACAAGGGACGTGTAATGTCCCTTACCTGGTTTGTCCTAGGATTCGCTTGTAGATTAGGTTTAGGGGGTTCTTCTTTTCAAAAGGAATGTGTTTCTCTAATGAAATAACCTTGGATTGAAATCTGCATTCACCAATTTAATAACATTTCCACAAACACATATCACTATTAACAATAATATCTAGATATCCAAAATATAAACATAATCATAAAAGCAATCATGAAGACATATGAGGAGTGTCATAGGTGGATCCGCTCTGAAGCCCTCATGCCAAGCACGAGAGGTTGTTCATCACAATCCTCCTTTCTTAGTGGCTTAGTACCTACATTCTCCACTCATGGCCATACTAGGGAAGAAACTCGCCCTATTAGGATAAGGGAAACCCTAAGGGCCAAGGGCCTAAGGCCTACCACCCCTCTATGCAGCAGAATCTAAGGTGGGACCCCCACCCTTCTATGGCCAAAACCTTGCCTTGGGCCTATGGGCTGAGGGTAAGGTTTTTAGGCAAACCACTTGGCAAATGTTTCGCCCATCCTAATAGGGTAACAAACATGGAGAAAACAATCTTTTAGCAATCAAATACATTTGCATTTATTCAAGATTTATTTCATGCCTATCATCAAATATATTTTCATTTATCAAGGGTTCTTTAAGTTCATCATTTCCTAGAATAATTTTTATTATGATAAGATTAAAGAAAACATTCTATCAATAATTAGATTAGCAATATCTATTTCTTATATTCAAAATATGCTAAATATTATTGCTAAGTGAGTACATCACCCAAACTGTTGTGTCTTCCCATGACTCTTTATTTCTTAGTTGCCTTCCTTCAATCTTACATTTGATTGATCATAAATATTAATCTATTCATTTTTATTTTAAGATCGTGTTGTCCCTCATTTTTGACTTGTTAAAAATTGGGATAACCTATCAAAATTTTGATAAAATTTGAAGATTTTCTCTTCTAAGGCACGTTTTACGAGGTGCAAAGGTTAGAAAATTTCAGTTTTGGGTCTATAGTCCTTTTGGCTAACATTTTTCACTCACTCTTGTCCGTTTTCGTGAAATTCTGAGTCATTTTTAGTGTGTTTTTGGTCAATTTCGGGTTTTTTAGGCAACTCAGCAGAATAGGGAAATTTAAGCCTAAGAGCAAAATTGCTAAATGTCCAAAAAATCCCGAATGCAAAATTGCTAAAACTTCCAAAAGTTCCGAAATTGCTAAAACTTCCAAAAGTTCCGATTTTGCTTAAGTTGTCTAAAAATACCTATTTTTATTAAAATGAAATTGTCAAATGAGCTAAAAGGTCCGATTTCTTCTATTTGACAAAATGTAAAATTGCAATGAGTCTCTAAAAACCCGAAATGCAAGTAAAAGGCATTTTTGAAGTTATTTGTTATATTTTTCACTTGCAATGAGCATCAAAAAACCCGAAATGAGTTTTGCAAGTGTTTTTGTGAATTTTGTAGCTTGCTCTTGCTCATATGTACCCCGATTGAAGAGATTTTGGCATGAAGAACACTTGGCAAGGTCTGCAACTTTATTAAATTCCCCATTTTTGCTCTACCATTGCCACGTTTTTGCAGATTTGAGTTTGTTCAAGGCGCTTTTTATTTTTCTGTTTTTGTTGTTTTAAATCTTTTGTTCTTGGGTTGCCTTTCTATGGAGATTGAGATTGCATATTATAAAAAATATATGGCTGAAAACGCGTTTTTCCACTTCATAGGCCCTTCATTCATAAAAACGTTTTTTCTCTTTCTTTCATTTGCCATATCCATTGAAAACGTCTTGTATTAAAATGCTTTTTTCATTATTGGAAATGCATTTTCTTCATTTTAATAAAAAGGATGTTTTTCCTCCATTTCTGCCCTTCATTTCATCCGTCATACATTTTCATTCTCCTTTCGTTCATTCCATTCACATTTCATTCCATCTCATTACCATTTTCTAGAAAAGAAGAAAAGAATAAAAATGCCCTAGAAAGCAAATCGGGATTTTTCCAATCAATTGCAAGTAGGGCATTTTTGTCTAAAATGCAACTACAAGTTAGCACAAGGAAATAAACTTGCAATGGTTTCCTATTTTTCCCACTTTGCACTTAAACTTGCAATGGCTTCCCAAAATCCCGATTATACCTTACTTGTTGTCAACATCAAAAAACCCGAAATTCACTTGTGAGCCCATTTTTGTATCAAATTATCCCTTCCCTTGTCAGTCTTGTTTACACACATGATCTATCAAACCAATAAATCAAGGCATGGGCATTGTTTTATAACAATTTCATCTTGAATAAGGTGTTATGGGTTCTTCATCAGTGAACAAAAGAAGAAGAGATACAATAGTAATTCATGGAGCAGCTCGAAGGTCAATAATCCTCATGAAACCATCTAGGGACAAAGTAAATCAAGCATGGAAAAAGGACGCAATGAAGAGAAGAACTTCCTAAAGAAATGGTACTACTCCAAGCCTGTGATAAGGTTGAAGTTCGCCAAGGACACAAAGATCATTAAGAATGCAAGTTCTCATTCCAAGTTCGAGATCTCTTCACCAATCCTGAATACTTCAAGTTCTAAAATCCTGAAGCAGCATGAAGATCATCGCAGATGAAGGATGATGTAGTTAGTGTCGTGTCTTGGACACTTAAAATAATTTCAATTATGTATTTTACTTTCACAAAGTATATGTAAAAACAAGTTTTGCAATTGCAAGTGTTCTTTCCTTGCAGTTTTGGAAAATGTAATTACATGTAAGTTCTTACAAACCAAATCACAATTTGGATTGTAATTTTGAATAAGTCAATTGCATTTAGTTATCGGTTGAGAGATTTTCTCAAGTTTGTTGAGATCCTCCCACCTTTTTCTCCAGACCTCTCTCCTATAAATACTTGAGAGGGTTTATTGTAATTTTTGATCTTTTGGCAATGCAACAAAATTCTGCCAATTTGTGAATGCATTCTAAGACTTTGAGTTTAGATGTAAATCAAATTGCAATCAATAAAGAAAACAAATTGCTTCCAAACTTTGTGTTGGTACAAATTGTAATGTGACGACATTATCTGAAATTGATTGTGGGTTTTGTGGTGTTATACAAGAGAGATTTAAACTCAATCTTGCAGACTTTGAGCTGCAAATTGTATTTAAAGTTTTAGATTTGATACTGCAGACTTTGAGCTGTTTGTCACATTTGAAGCTATTGTAGAACGCTCAAGCAAAGGAGATAACTTGCAGACTTTGTGTTGCTTTTATTTTCTATGTTTGTGCATTAAAAGTACATCATGTAGTTAGATTTTGAGCTGCTACATACTGTACTTAATTACCAGAAAATCATCTAAAAAGGTTGATAGGAGAGTAAATTGTCAAAGACTTTGTGCTTTCAATTTGATTTCCCGTCCCGGAGGAGCAACGGAGGACTTTGTGCCTTTATGGAAACTTTGCTTCTTTATTTGTTTACTTCATAAATCATTTATATTTTCAGCTATGATTCTTTTCTGAAACAAGAGAAAAGAATAAGTGTCTTTTCTGGAAAAAGAGAAAAAGACAGAGTTTCACCCAAATTTAGAATAGATTTATAGTTAGAGTGTATTTCCGAATTGTTAAAATAGACAGAAAAATGGGAGCCTTCCCTTTGAAAATAGGAGAGTTTATCTCACACACTGTGGCTGAAACCACAATTTTGTATATCCTCAAGGTATACAAAATTTTCAACCAACAGATCGTAATTACTTATAAGATTCAATAATTGCTACAAGCATCATTATTGCATAACCGCATATAAAGCATATAAATATATATTTTATATATATATATATATAATCATTATTAATTATCTTTAGACTTAGAATACTCATCTTTGCATGAGTCTACATATCCTATATATATAGATAATCATATTAAACTTACTTACAATAATTATGAGAATAATAAATATTACTAGCAACATAATTATATTCCAAAATAACATTAATAGAAATGAATAACATACCATAATGTATAAATTATTATTTGATTACATTAGTATCTAAATCCATGATATATTTTTTAGACAACCTTATTATTTGAAGTCATATAACTCTTACCTCCTTACTGCTGTTCAATTCTGCAGATTCTATGCTCAGAACATATTCCTAAATTCTTCACCTTATTCCCCCTCCCTCTTACCCCACTTTACCTTATACGTTGGAGAAGAGATACGATTTATGGGAGGGGTCGTGCTTTTTTCATTTGTTGAAGGGATGTGACTTTTGTTTGCTGCCCTCCAAACAGCGATTACCCCTTTGATGGAACGCTGCCTATGCTTGCAGCATTTAGTAAACTTTTGAATGTTTCTTGTTTTAATGTATTTTAATTATTATTATTTATATTGGGTTTGTATGTTATTCAATATATTTATATTTTATATGTTATTCAATATTTTGTATTTACATTCTATTCAATATATATTTATTTTTATTTTTACAATATTATCCTTTTATAATATTTAATATTTATATTTGGTATTCACTATATTATATTTATATTTATAATTTTGATAATTATAATAATAATATTAAATAGTCAATGTTTATGTAGATATTATAATTTCATACTTAGCATGAACATTATAATATTTATTATTTGTTTATTTGGTCAAACTATTTGTTTATTTTATGGCATTTACAATATGATTTTAATTAATATTATTAATGATAATTACAATTATAGTGATATCTATTATTGTTATTTAGATTAGTTTCTTGATAATATTTAGGATTCTAATAATTATAGTTATAAAGTTATAATGATAATTATAAATATAATAATGATGTTTGAATGGCAATTGCTTGTATCTATATTTTAATATTTATTCAATTTGGTTATTTGTATTTCAATATCTCAAATTTAGCTTTACAATTTTGGGGACATGACAGTCCACCCCACCCAAGATTGCTTGCCCTCAAGCAATCATAATCTAAGATGTGTAATTTTAAGACACTGGTCCTTGTGGTGATAATATAAGCTTTGATAGGATTTGGAAGTTTTTACCCAAGTGATAGTTATTCTGGTTATGAGGACAATGTATTGACTAATATTCTTAAGCTCTACTATATCTCCATAACTCTCAAAACCCACAAGTTGGAGTTTGTGAACCAATATAATTTAAAACCATATGAATCAAAAATTAAAGCAGACAACCAGGTAGCTCAACCAAGCAAGCAACCAGCTCAAACACTCAGGCAAGTAGCTCAAGCAAGCAAACAAGTAGCTCAAGCAAGCAGCAACCAGCTCAAGAAGACAAGCAGGTAGCTCAAGCACACAAGCAAGTAGCTCAAGCACGCAAGCAACCAGCTCAAGCAAGTAGGCAACCAGCTCAAACACATAAGCAACTAGCTCAAGTAGGCAAGCAACTAGCTCAAGCAAGTAGCTCAAGCAAGTAGCTCAAGCAAGAAGGCAACTGGCTCAAATAGACAAGTAGCTCAAGCACACAAGCAACTAGCTCAAGCAAGTAGGCAACTAGTTCAAGTAGACAAGCAGGTAGCTCAAGCATGCACAGGAATGGTAGTAAAGATGCTCTGATACCACTGTAATGTCCCTTACCCAGTTTTCCCTAGAATTCGCTTGTAGATTAGGTTTAGGGGGTTCTTCTTTTCAAAAGGAATGTGTTTCTCTAATGAAATAACCTTGGATTGAAATCTGCATTCACTAATTTAATAACATTTCCACAAACACATATCACTGTTAGCAATAATATCTAGATGTCCAAAATATAAACATAATCATAAAAGCAATCATGAAGACATATGAGGAGTGTCATAGGTGGATCCGCCCTGAAGCCCTCATGCCAAGCACGGGAGGTTGTTCATCACAATCCTCCTTTCTTAGCAGCTTAGAACCTGCATTCTCCACTCATAGTAGTACCTCGTAAGACACTCGCCCTATTAGGAGAAGGGAAACCATAAGGGCCAAGGGCCTAAGGCCTACCACCCCTCTATGCAGCAGAATCTAAGGTGGGACCCCCATCCTTCTATGGCCAAACCCTTGGCTTGGGCCTACGGGCTGAGGGTGGGGTTTTTAGGCGAACCACTTGGCAAATGTTTCGCCCATCCTAATAGGGTAACAAACATAGAGAAGACAATCTTTTAGCAACCAAATACATTTGCATTTATTCAAGATTTATTTCATGCCTATCATCAAATATATTTTCATTTATTCAAGGGTTCTTTAAATTCATCATTTCCTAGAATAATTTTCATTATGATAAAATTAAAGAAAACATTCTATCAATAATCAAACTAGCAATATCTATTTCTTATATTCAAAATATGCTAAATATTATTGCTAAGTGAGTATATCACCTAAACTGCTGTGTCTTCCCATGATTCTTTATTCCTTAGTCGCCCTCCTTCAATCTTACATTTGATTGATCATAAATATTAATCTATTCATTTTTATTTTAAGATCGTAATTACTTATAAGGTTCAATAATTGTTGCAAGCATCATTATTGCATAGCTATATATAAAGTGTATAAACATATATTTTATATATATATATGTATAATCATTATTAGTTATTTTTAGACTTAGAAAACTCATCTTTGCATGAGTCTACATATCCTCTATATCTATATATATGTATATGTATGTATATATATATAGATAATCATATTAAACTTACTTACAATAATTATGAGAATAATAAATATTACTAGCAACATAATTATATTCCAAAATAACATTAATAGAAATGAATAACATACCATAATGTATAAATTATTATTTGATTACATTAGTATCTAAATCCATGATATATTTTTTAGACAACCTTATTATTTGAAGTCATATAACTCTTACCTCCTTACTGCTGTTCAATTCTGCAGATTCTATGCTCAGAACATATTCCTAAATTCTTCACCTTATTCCCCCTCTCCCTCTTACCCCACCTTACCTTATACGTTGGAGAAGAGATACGATTTGTGAGAGGGGTCGTGCTTTTTTCATTTGTTGAAGGGATGTGACTTTTGTTTGCTGCCCTCCAAACAGCGAGTACCCCTTTGATGGAACGCTGCCTATGCTTGCAGCATTTAGTAAACTTCTGAATGTTTCTTTGTTCTAATGTATTTTAATTATTATTATTTATATTGGTTTTGTGTGTTATTCAATATACTTATATTTTATATGTTATTCAATATTTTGTATTTACATTCTATTCAATATATATTTATTTTTATTTTTACAATATTATCCTTTTATAATATTTAATATTTATATTTGGTATTCACTATATTATATTTATATTTATAATTTTGATAATTATAATAATAATATTAAATAGTCAATGTTTTTTAGATATTATAATTTCATACTCAGCATGAACATTATAATATTTATTATTTGCTTATTTGGTCAATCTGTTTGTTTATTTTATGGCATTTACAGTATGATTTTAATTAATATTATTAATGATAATTACAATTATAGTGATATCTATTATTGTTATTTAGATTAGTTTCTTGATAATATTTAGGATTCTAATAATTATAATTATAAAGTTATCTTGATAATTATAATTATAATAATGATGTTTGAATGGCAATTGCTTGTATCTATATTTTGATATTTATTCGATTTGATTATTTGTGTTTCAATATCTCAGATTTAGCTTTACAATTTCAGGGACATGACAGGACGTTACAGAATATAGAATTTTGATACAGTTTTGAAGGTATGCAAGCAATTGAGTCGATCCCCCACTTAATCCAAACCGGAGAAACTTAAGGGCCTCACAAGTACAGCAGAATGCTTGCATTGAATACTTCTTTTACTAATACAAAAATTTGAGCAAGAATCTCCTCACCTTCACAAATTGTTGAACTTTCTCAGTTGTTGCAATGGGTGGACGCTTTTTGATATGCTCCCTTAGACCAATAAGTGAATATCTGCAAAATCGATAATGCAAAGTGCTTAACATTTACATATCATACAACAAGATGATAGTAAGCATTTCTTCATCCTTGCAACAATTGTCAAAACATGTAGTCAGCAAAGTCATCCTTTGTTCATTTTCCATGCTGAATGGTAAGTGCTTATGAAGATTTTTAATATATTTTAAATGAGACTATATGTTGTACTTGTTAGTTTTGAAGAGTTACATGGAGCAGGTGCTATAGAAAGTTTTGATTGTAACTCTTATTTTATATAAATTTAAAACTGAACTCTTCATATCATTAGAATATTTTGATTGCACATTTTGTTTTGCGCTTATCTTTGTTGTATATTGTTGTTATATTTCTATTGTCAAGACTGTGTATGCCAAATATATCTCATTGATTTTCAAATAATACGTTTGGACCTGATATATGTCAACATTGATGAACCCGATACATCAGCTTGAGAGTAGTTTTTGTCAAGATATGTGAAAAGGCAACTTTGGTTTTGAGTCAAGCAAAACCATCAACTAAGAGGCAACTATCAAGGCAACAAAAGAACTGAATAGTTTAGAGATCAGAACAGTTGTTAAAGAATCACATTGCTGAAATTGACCGAAGGCATATACCTGTTTCAGAAGTTAAGGTAGATGTGTTGCCTAATCAACTAGGAAAACTTTTAGTGTCAAACGGAGGACTGTTTATGGTGTCTGAGGAAAATTCAGCTTTCATGAAGTATACAGATTTTAGAATTTATACCTAACAAAGAAAGAACACACTTGGCCAATGTGTGCTTCTGCAGAAAAGGATCATAGTTCATAGTTTGGAATATTACTAGAACGCAATTAGTGTCATTGATGATAAGTCTCAATTACACTACTTTCCAAACACATTGAAAAAAACGATATGAGATGGTATCATCAGCTCAAGGATGACCAAAAGAAAATGGGCAAGGTTAAAACAACATTCAATATAAAAATTAAAGGGCTAACTAGCCTGAAGCAAGGATGAGCCAATAAAGGATTATAATCAGAGAATATTATAAAATAGGTAAAAATTTTGGAAAAAGCAATGGGAGAAGAACTGAAGCAACAATACTTCATCAATGGGATATGAAGTGAATTTAAATAAATTTTAAGGATTGTACAAACATCAAGTCTTCAAATACCTACACTAGGATTGAATGTTGAACTATAGAACTTGCAACGTGTAATGTCCCCTTTTTATGGCCTTTCCAATATCTGTGGAAGCTCCAACTTTCTTGAAGAGTGCCAGTCTTTTCAGGATGGATTTTTGGTAATGGCTGTGAGTTCAAGAAATCAAGGCAAGTCCCATGATACTTTTCGAATGTAGTTTAGACATTCTGGGAGCATTCCACATTTTTTAGAGAACTCTATTATTTTTGGAAAGTGCCAAACTTTAAGTATGATATCCAACAAACTTAAGGTTATGTTGGCATGGTCAGAATTCATAATTAGCCTATTTTAGTATTTTCCTCAACTTGATGCTTGTGTGGAAATATAACTATTTTTAGTTATTAAGTGACTTATATAGTTCAAAAAGTAAATTAAAATAATAGTCACTTTATAAAGAGATAAAATATGATTATTTTCTAATAAGTTTTAGTTATTAAATAATTATAAAATATAAATTCTAGAAAGATCCCAAGGGGTTATAAAAGGAGGTTGAGAGAAGTCATTTCCTCATTATTGATACTCTTGGCATTTGATATTTTATCAAAATCCTAATATTGTGAAGATTGGTTTCAGGAGTGAAAGATCTTCCCTAGCCAATGTTATGGTGGATTCACACATGATTCACGAGGAGCTGAATATTGAAGTTTGAAGATTTTTGGAGACAAAAATACTTTTCCAGTTTTCACTTTGCTAAAACAACAAGGTGCATACTTTGGAAGCAAGGTGTGAGAAGAAGAGGTAGAATTGATCCTTGTTGGGTGAGTTTGGGGGTTCCAAAACCCTAGGCGCGGCCATATATGGTTGTATTTGGCAGTTTTGAAGGAAGGGTGCTGCGTTTTGTTGAAGATTTCAAACCTCTCCCAACTGGCCGCTCCATACTTCACTTCCATTCACTCATTCTGAGTGTGAAGCAGTTTTCTGGGCAATCTATGGACACTTTTGGTTTGGATTTTTCACTCTCAGCTCCTTTGTTAATGTTTGTAGCAGCAGTAACATCTACAGAAGTCAAGGCAGATCAATACCCTGCAGATTTATATTCATTCCAAGTATGATAACAGTTGTATGAGAAGTAAATATAACTGAATCAGCTACAATAGATCTAGTAGGAATTGAGAAATATTTATGATTTAGATCTGATTTTCTGTGCCCACCTACAACAGCAACATTATGGCATCACTTTGAGGTCAGAAATTAGTTTACAGTATTCTATGGATTTCTGTTTTTATATCAGCAAATAACAGTATGAATAATTATCACTATACATAAGAGATCTGAGTAGACAATTCTTTGTGAAATTACACAATGATTGCAAAATGTTTGTGAAAATCAATGACTTGTTCAATGCATGACAACTGTTTGTGAATAGACCTGTGATCATTAATGATAGTTGACATTGTTCTTTGTTGAAATATGGAAGCTTCGGTCAGATATAGAAATGATGATCATATGTGTGTGTATATATATGTCAGTATGTACTGACATATGTATACACACACACACACACACACACACACACACACATATATATATATTAATTTGTGTACATCATCATTTATATCGAAATCTACTACATTCCAAGTATATTATCGATCTGCATTTAGAGGTTATTAATTGCGGATTATTAGCATTTCATGTTTCATATAGGATCCCAATCGAGCATCATTATCAGTGATCATTTCCAGATTGGATATTGTTTATTTGTGCAAGATAAAATCAGATCGAACTTAGTAAGCATTTATGTTTATTAAGTAACTAACTCCGAATTGGTGATCGGGTGTTTAGTTTAGATGAAAAGGCACAATTCATGAGACATCTCATGAACGGACATGCCTCCACTTTGTGGAGACATGTCCGCTCATGGGATGTGTCTCTTCCTTATATATTTAATGTAGATCCGATCCACAATTGGAGACATCGAAATCAATAAATGTTCTGCTCTTGTAGATCGAATACCATTAAAGAAAAATTCAGACTTGTGAATTCATGATCAGTATTTTTCAATACTGATTTGGCATCAACTTCATATTTATCAAGTTCAACATTCTGCATATAATCTGATCTTTAAATTTAACATGGTATCAGAGCGGGTATAAGAAAGATCCGATCAGATTTGCTTCAGACTGAGGCGCGACTTGGAGGAACGAATAATCTCGCCACCCAAGCAGAGCCTTTGGCTCTGGTCGGCAACCATCAGAGGATTGGCATTTTCCTTCAGGACAGTGGACCTCGTGATCAGAAGAATCTGTGTTGACTGTCATTACAAGGGAGTCCGAGCATCACTATTGAGCGACATCCGACTTGGGAGAGAGATAAGAACTACAAAGACGAGCTTCAAGCGAAGGATCGCGCGGGTGTTATGAGCATCGACGAAATGAGATCTTCATAAGTCCAGACAACAAAGAATTCATATCTTATCATCACGGCTCCCAAGTCACCCCTAAACGGCCTCGCATCAATTGAGAAGTTAAGCTCACGCGTTTGGGTGAATGCAATCATTCCACGAAGGGTCCGGCATTGACGCACTCAGAATGAGAATATCAACCTACGACTCATCATAGATTTGGATACTTGAGTCTGGTTGACTTGGCAAGTTCAGAAAGTTGAACAGCTTATAATAATAATTGATTTAAGAGGCAGAAGTGTTCGGGTGCTAAGGGTGAACGCCTGAAAGAGGCCACAAATATCATTCAGTCACTTTCAACTCTTGGGTACTGAAATCAAGAGCAACACTACTCTGGAAATCATTGCAATCCTGTGACTTGTGTCGCTCAGCCCAGACACAAAGGACCCGACATCAGATTTGTGGGACATCGATTTCAGTGCAAGATCGACATTGAAAAATGCTTAGAATCTGGTGATCAACAGGAGATCGTGATTAATTTCTCCTCTGATAAATTCGATCGTCTGTAGCAAGCTTCTCTATGTCAGAGGAGGTGTAGAAAAATATCAGAATGAGTCTAAGATTGAATGTCAATTTAACCATGAGTACTATTTTATCCCGTGAGGGGATAACTTCCTTATCACGCCTTATATATATTCGCAATCTGTGAAGACTGCCTTCTGTCGACTCTGTATTGTTGTGTTCGCACTATTGCCACTTGCGGCAAATTAAAGATTTTAGCCTGAGATCTGCAGTTGATTAAAAGATGTTATGTGATGTCCAGATGGAAGAAAGACCACCTTTTTCGATATTGATTAATAAGAACTCTCCTCTGTTTGAGTCATTCATGACATTATGAGAAGATCAGATTCATCTTCTTCGGATGGGTTATTCTGAGAAATAATTACATTAGCTGCGACTAGTATTTTTCTTGTGGTACCAGTGGGAAAGGTCTTTAGGATCAAATCGAGATGCTTCAGGTACTTATAGTGAACAAGATCTCATGAAAGTCAAGTGCAAACTTGAAAAGCGCTTAAGTACAACACTTAAGGAGTATTCAAATATTTGTGATCTTGGTTGAGTGCGTCAGCATGAACTAAGGTCAGGGCTTCAAACATGTGATGACGATCAGCCTAATATCACATGGAGAGTAATATCAATCTTGCTTGGAATTAGTCAGAGGCGACGCCACTGCTAAGGGCGGAGCAAATCGAGAAATCCTTTATTAGGAAAAGTGCAGACCTGAAAAGGAGAGTCTGATTTCATCAAGATAAGTATTCCTTTTGTTTATTCTTCTGAAATCTAGTCTGCTAAGTTTTGTAGGTCTAACATTATTTAGTTGAATCATGTGTGATTGGTAAAAGTGATCATTGGCATAAGATCCCTCAGTAATGTCAATCATTCATTGCATTTCGTTGTGAAGATCTCTGAGTGTGACTCTGAGATGAAAAGAGAAATGCAAATTCGTCATGATTGAATGGTCACATCGATACCATTCTCTATGTGCATGGACTGCAATGTTGCCTTTGAGAAGGCTGGTCCTATATTGAATATGCTGGCTGCATAATGTGTGTTGTGCAGATTGTCTTTTGTTGTACTGAGATTTGCACTCTCGAGAGGAGCAAAAGATGGAAGAAAGAGTTATATCAGAATTCAAGAAATATAAGTTTTTTTTATCCCTTCATTTTTTGATCCTTTGATATATATTTCTCTTTTAGGTTGATTTACTTATTTATGTTTTAATATTGTTCATAAATTCTTATGTGTTAATGCTTTAACTTGGGAGTGTAAATTTTGTATGATTCTAGCCTTGATATTTATGTGGATAGTCATAAACTGTTAGTAATCTCTCTCTATAATGCTTCCAGGATGGTTCGAGAAGCAAGAAGGTAATGAGAGATTGTGCAAAGAGGAAAAGCTTGAGGCATCTCATGAGGAAGTCATGCCGACCAAAGAAATGATCAAGAATGAAGTCACATCTTGCAGCCATGGGACTGAGTTGGTGGCTAGAGGGAGTTCACTTCCAGAAGTCTTCTTTGCAAGCTCTGAAGCAGGGATCAAGAGGGAGTTTTGTGACTCACTAAGAAGAAGTGAAGGTTGCAGTGTTGCAAGGCCAAGTGTTAAATCCTTGACAGTCCTCTTCAGCTGCTGAGATCAAAATTGCTCAAAGACTATCATCTGGATTTGATATTGGTAGCTCCGCAAACCTATTCAGAATAGAGTGATCTGCTATGAGGCAATCTTGGACGATGAAGTCAAGAGGTTCATGCAAGTGTTTGAAGATTCAGAGGGAGCCTACTGAACCTAAAGAAGATGATCGAAAGAGTACCTCTGGATGTTGTTTCAAGTTGAGGTCTGCGATGATATCCTGGTGTAGCAGGAAGCAATCTTCTGTGGCACTGAGTACAACAGAAGCCGAATATATTGCAGCCGCTATGGGAGCAAGAGAAGCAGTATGGCTCCGGAAATTGCTTGTGGGATTATTTGGTGAGTCCCTGAATCCTACTATTATTCACTGTGACAATCAGAGTTGTATTAAGCTTTCTGTGAATCCAGTATTCCATGATAAATCAAAGCATATAGAGATTCCTTACCACTATGTGAGAGACATGGTAGAAAGGAATGTGATCCAGTTGGAGTATATTAGTACAAACGATCAAACAATAGACATTCTCACCAAGCCTCTCTCAGAGTTAAAGTTGAACACTTCCAGAAGAAACTTGGTATGGTTGAAATGTAAGTTATTGTTGAGATTGAGACTTGTTGTGACCTTTTCACACATCGCCCCATTCAAGATGGGGACCCCTAATTTTTGCTCCATTCTGGTCTTTTGGCTTTGGCTTTTCTCTCTCTCTCTCTCTCTCTGTCTCCTTTCTCTGCTCTGCCTTTTTGGGGGTGTATCCGTCATTGAGCTTAAACGCGAAAATTTTTGGCCAAGTCTGGAAATTAGGGTTTTAGTCTTCCTGGTCAGTTTGAGGTCGAGTAAGGTGAATAACTTGAAATTTGAGACTAACATTGTTGATTCCAGCGGGTTCTCAGCAGATTTTCATCGAATTCTGAGGTACTTACTATTTTTAGTAAGTGTGCAATTAACAATCAGCATTTTTGAGATTCCGACAGTCACACTGCGTTCAGAGCATATCAGAACGCTTGCGTGCAAAATTTGAGCGAAAACAGGTAACTTTCTATTTTTAGCAGTCCAGATTCCGGGACAAATTTCAGGGCTCAAATGCAGAGTTTTTTCTTTTCATGTCTGGATATTCCTTCTGGGTTTTTCGAGACCTTCGCGATGATATAACATGCAAAATGAGACGAAAACTTTCAGAATTCAGTCTTCTGAGGCTATTTTTAGGGTTTGCATGTCAGGGTTTCTTTTGCATGTCGAATGATTCCTGATGGGTTTTTCGAGAGCTTCGCGATGGTGTGACATGCAAACAGAGATAACCACTTAGTAAGGAACTTACTATTTTTAGCAGGTGCGTCCCGGTAGCCGCTTCCCAGCAGTTCAGAATCATGAGCTGATCGCAATGCCACAGAAACGAGAACAAACGGAGACCATTTGATACACATGCAGAACAAATTAGGGTTTCCAACTTCAGAGCCTGAAAAGAGGGGCAAAAAGTCAGAATTTTTGAAAACCGGTGTAAACCACCGCGATCAGCATCCTTCAGGCTATCTGCTGGTAAAATTTCAAGTCAAACGGAGCACTTACTATTTATAGTAAGTCATTTTGGAAACCGGCTAAAAATAGCAAGTCAGGTGCATGCGCTGATGTCAGTAGTCAGGTCACGTGGTGAGGAGCACCTCATTCAAATTTCAAGTCAATCGGAGCAATGGAGTTATCAAAAACAAGCAGTTACTATTTATAGTAAATCACCTTCAGAAATGGGCTAAAAATAGCAGGCCGACTAAAAATGGCAGTGTCGACAGAACCACAAGGTCATGAGGATGCAGTGTTCAAAATTTCAAATCATTCTGGGCTCCTGAAGTGCAAGAGTTGAAGGGCTTACTATAAATAGTAAGGCATGGAGAAGCTGAAAGAGGGAGGTAAAAAAATGTCTTAAGTCTGAAGTTTATCCTCCACTACAGGTAAAATACGCCCAACTTGCCTTCAAGGTGTTCGAAAAATTTCTAACATGCTTTTCATCCTGTAGCTAGGCCAAAATGCGCCCAAGGGAGGTTGATAGCAAAAAAAATTCTAAGTGTTGAACTCGTCCTTCACCACTAGTCAACATTTTTCATCCTTCTCAAGAGCTCAAATGCGCCCATGAAGCAGGAAGTCAATGAAAGTCAACAAAGTTTATCCAGCACCCATAGCAAAATGCACCCAAGGAAGAGGGTTGATAGCAAAAATTTTCTAAGTACAAGTCTTCATCCTCCACCCCCTTCAAAATGCGCCCATGCTTGGGAGGCTAGAGGAAAGTCAAAAGGGTCAATGATATTTCATCCTCCACCACCCTCCATATGCGCCCACTACAAGCAAGAAGAAAGAAAGTCAAAGGCATGGGAAATGTAAATCCTTCATCAAGTGTAAAATGCGCCCACTCTAGGAAGGTGCTCTAAAGTTTTCTAAGTCATGAGGATATTCCTCTCTCCCTCCCATATGCGCCCATCCTCCTCGAAGGCGTTGAACTTGAAAGTTAATTCTCCTTCATGCATAAAATGCGCCCAAATGAGGACATGCCAAGACAAAACGTATGCATGCAAGGAGGGAATATTCCAAAGGGGCGTTGAAAAGACAAATTTTAAAATCCACCTCACCATGGAGAATGCGCCTAAGTTTAGAAAAAAAATAGAAGAAGAGTCAAGGGTGGCGTTGAATATTTCATCCCTCATGACATCAAAAATGCGCCCATCTTGGAGTATGCTAGGAGATAAAATGACTAAGGCGTTGAAGACAAGGTGGTAGGAATTTGAATGGAAAGTTGCTAGGCGTTGAAAGTACTAAGTGTTGGAATTTTTTTTTCAAAAGCAAGTTGAATATTCCTCATGAAGTGTGATGTGCGCCTAGTGTGTGTGGTGATGAACAATATGTTAGGCGTTGGGAATATTAAGCCTATGAGGAATAAAAAAATAAAATAAAACATGTTGGGCGTGATGAGTTTTGAAAGAAAATTTTCTGAGATGAATGGATAAAATTTTCTCACAGGCAAGTTGATTGAGTTGAATATAAATTTTTTCTAAGGCAAAATTTTCAAAGTGATCTAAAATTTTCTAAGGCAAAGTATTTTCTTCCTTAGAAAATACGCCTGGACATAAAGGTGATGAAGTTTTTCTTGAAGCACGAGCAGAATTGCCAGAGGTGAAGTCAGTGAATGCCAGCTTCACAGGGTTGATAAAAAATTTCCAAGTCAGAGCAAAGGAATACTTCAGGATCGAAGAATGAGAATAAATTTGATGAAAGAATATTTTCTAAGGTTCAAAATTCAAGAAAATTAAATGAACCTGTTCGTTGTGCACCCATGAGTTCGACGCATTCTGAAGAAAATTTTCTTCTGGGTATTGAAGATTATCGATGAGGAGTTGATTTTAAAGTCTTCCATGCTTCGCTGCAGCCTTCAGGATGAAGATTTTTGATGGGCACTGGATTGATGAGTTTTCCTAAGGGAAATTTGAAAATTTTCTAAGGCAAGTGTGAAGAAAATGTGTTTTCAAGGTAAAATCCTCCAGATGATGAATTTGAAAGGAACTGCCTAGGTGAATTTGCTTAAATCCTTCGTGAAGATAGTCTTCTTGAGCCAGAGATGGATAAAATCAAAGTTGTCAGAGCTCCAGCAGGTGAAGCGAATTCCTTGAAGAAGATGCAGTTGAAGTTAACACCTTCGAAAGATGATCTTAAAAGTACATCTTTTAAATATGCCCTTGAGGAAGATGGACTAAAATCTAGCTAAGGCATGAGGAATCATGAAGTTGGCTAGTGAAGTGATGAACGCTTGGAAGTTAGAGCGTGAGAATCCTGGTAAGTGAGTTAAATTTATATTATGAGATGTTCTAATACACTTCTCCTTGCTTGTTTTGCAGGAGGAACATCGAGACCAAGAGTGATGAAGCAAGTGATTCAAGACATCTCAACCTCGAAGGAAGAAAGTTGCAAGAAAATGGCTAAGTGTTGAGACTTAGTATAACTTAAGTGACAAAGATGAAGACCCTCAAGTAGAAGAAGTCGAAGAACAACGTCAAGAAAGAAGATCAGGAACAGTGTGAACGCGTCTACAAACGGAATCTTCTAGAAGGGTGGTGGACATTAATGGCGCATTTATTACCCCTCTCCTTTGTGGCGGTTTTTAGGGCAAATCTTGTTTAGGGCTGAGGTGGCACAATCTGGGCCATCCAGCCGATTGTAATCTGAGCCGTCCATTGGACTTGGCCAGCTATATAAAGGGGGAGTCCCCCTCATTTGTATCTCATTAGAAATTAGAAGGAGAATTATATCAGAGTTAGGATAGCAGAGAAGGAGTAGAGAGCAATTAGATAGTTGATAGTATAGTTTGGAAGGAAAGTCTTCCCTTTGGATACTTTGTAAGAAGTTGTCATGAATGCTTTCATAATAAAAGAATTTTCATTGATGGTGAATTCTTCTTTGTTGTGAATAGTTGTTGAGGCTTCTTCGTCCTTCCAATTCACGTAGCATCTTGAAGTAGCTTAAAGTAAAGTAGGTTTTATTTCATGCAAGTACTTAGCAATTGTGGAATGTGGTGCTCGATTTGAACAAGACTTCGTTCGTCCATACCACTAGCAGGCTTGCTGACGGTGGGTTCGCCTTGCGTGGTCAACTGGAACTTTGTGAAACTTAACTTCGATTATGATTTATATGTTGGCATGCGTCGTTGTGATGGTGTCTTCATGCTAAATCGTGATCTGAACATCTTGAGTCACTCCTCTGAAGATTGCACCAGTTCCGCGGAAGCTGTCCGAAGTGAGGCAAAACGGAGCTTGGTTGAAGTCTGTGAGAATTGATCACCGTGTCCCACGCCTTAGAGTAGAACATAAACTTCTTAGACCCTACGCTCTTTTAAATTTAGTTCATTTCTGGTTAGAATTAGGAAACTTGTGCTCACTTGCCTAATCATCCAAATCATATGAAAACCCTTAGTCTGCTGTCTGCTGTCAACTGTCGAACAATTGTGTAAGTCCCCTTGAAATACCAGCAAAATCACATCGAGCCAACTGAGTCTATTCGCACTTAAGGAACCTTGGAGTTGAAAGCGTGATCTCACTCGCAATCTTAGCACGCTGAATACTTTGTTCAAGAGAGAATAGGGTATCCGTTGGGAGACTTTATTCTGTGTTGGTGCGGTCTCAAAAACCACGTCAACAAGACTCTAATTGTTTATTTTGTACTAATGTATTTAAAAGATGTTTAATGTGTAAACTCTTTTGTCATGTGTGTGACTCCATGACTTTATGGGCCATCACCCCCTGTGTACATTATTGAAAGGTGACAATCTTTCTGATAATGAACACTTGTATTTGACATTGTAAAGTGACGACTCTACAATGATTAGTTTCACTATCATGATGAATATCATGTGACTTGATATCCGTGGATATGTCATGATAGTATCTCTTGGACATTTTGATAGATATCATGAGACTTGATATCAGTTGAAGATCATTATGATCCTTATGGGATAATCATGGTGGATAAATGTATCCGTGGATATGCCATGATTTATTATGGTAGACATCATGAGACTTGATGTCAGTGCACATACCATAATGAAGATGTGTTATGAAGAATGTCAAGTGACTTGACTCTCTTAGAAGCATACCATATCTTCTGATATCACGAGTAAGGTGATATCACTATATACTTGGTTAGTGTTATCTTCCCTAGCTAAGAGGGAGTGTTGAAATATGGTAGCTTCGGTCAGATATAGAAATGATGATCATATGTGTGTGTATATATATGTCAGTATGTACTGACATATGTATACACACATATATATATTAATTGTATACATCATCATTTATATCGAAATCTACTACATTCCAAGTATATTATCGATCTGCATTTAGAGGTTATTAATTGCGGATTATTAGCATTTCATGTTTCATATAGGATCCCGATCGAGCATCATTATCGGTGATCATTTCCAGATTGGATATTGTTTATTTGTGCAAGATAAAATCAGATCGAACTTAGTAAGCATTTATGTTTATTAAGTAACTAACTCCGAATTGGTGATCGGGTGTTTAGTTTAGATGAAAAGGCACAATTCATGAGACATCTCATGAACGGACATGCCTCCACTTTGTGGAGACATGTCCACTCATGGGATGTGTCTCTTCCTTATATATTTAATGTAGATCCGATCCACAATTGGAGACATCGAAATCAATAAATGTTCTGCTCTTGTAGATCGAATACCATTAAAGAAAAATTCAGACTTGTGAATTCATGATCAGTATTTTTCAATACTGATTTGGCATCAACTTCATATTTATCAAGTTCAACATTCTGCATATAATCTGATCTTTAAATTTAACATTCTTCATTATTAAATTCAAATATATTAAATGTTCAATGTCCCACCAAACTGTTTGATGAAATGTTTGAGAGGTGAAAATTGAGAAATTTGCAAGTTTGTTAAAATTTCTTGGTAGGGACATTACAAAATGTGTAGAAGAGAAGAATGAGTCTAGTTTGCAAGAGATTATCAAACTCACCAAAGATAAGGATGAGATGAAAACTTGTGTTACATGGGTATGTGTCCCCACCCATCAGACACCTGCCCCAGTCCCCTAAGGCATTTTGGGAACTGCAAGACATTAGGGGATGTCCCCTTACCTTCCCCCCTAAACTGCCAAAAGCATGTCCTAGAATGCATCCCATAATTCAGCAATGTCTAGAAACATAAAGGGGATGCCTAACCATCCCCAAGGTGATCAGGGACATCTAAGATGTCCCCTGACCATTTCGAGGACAGCTAGGCATCCCCCATGGTAAAGCAATAATATTTCAACATTTAGACTAAAAAGGGACATATGGTGAATGGATATTAGATTGTAAAGGGGCATGGGGACCCCACAAACCCTCCCATGCCCCTTACACACCCTAATATGCAAAAGGAAAAGAAACATTATGTTTTTAACTTTTTATTAACTACTACTACTAGAGGCTATGCCATTGCTGCTGGAGAAAATATCTGATATCGATAATAAGGTGTAGTGTTTAGACTTATAGCCTACAGGGACGAGGGTTTGAGGGGTGGGGACACCTCCACATGTGACACAAACTCAAATTCTTAAAATTTACATTGTGATTGTTTACAAATTTACAATGAATAACTGAAAATGAAAACTTGCTTGGTTGCCTGAGTTGAAACTTGAAACAATGAGGAAAGTTCAAAGAATATATACAACAATGACCTCAAGGAATTTATCACTGATTACAAACAAGTAAGAAACCTACAACTAAAAGATTCAAAGAAGCTTAAGACATCAACTAGTTCAATTGCAACCAATGTGTGTCATTTTGCCTCTTTTTTTTATTCTTTTTTTGACTGGTTATAAAGGGTTTGTAATTAGTTCTAATTTTTTTAACTGTTTTGGTTTCAATTTGTTATCACAAAAAAACACCACAAAATGCGCACTAGCAACAATGATGACAATGCGAATGAGGGCAATGAAGAAAATGAAATGAATAGAATAGACCTTTCTTCTCATTCTGAAAATCCAAACATAGGTTCTATTGAAACTCCACAAGACCGTTTTGCATGTCCACCCGCTCTTCAAAAATTTGTAAAAGGCCCTTTCAACCCCAAAAAATCCTTGCTTTAATTTGCCACCAATTTAATTGTTAATAAGGGTAAAATTACAGGGGGCAGCAAGCATTGGTTATGTCATATTTGCAAAACTAGTTACCATGGGAGGTATAGTAGGGTTATACACCATTTATTGGGTGAGAGTGGACATGGGGTTAGAGTTTGTGCAAATATAATATTGGAACTGTTGGAACAGATTTGTCGTTGCGCCAAAAGATAGACCTATTAACGCTCGATACAAACACTAGAGATAAACGGATCCCTGGGAGACAGTTAGTCCATGTCACGAATCCGAAGGGAGGCACTGGTGATTAGTCCAACAATGCCCCCCTCAACGTCACCTGAGGGGATTCGAACCCGCGACCATGGCCCTGATACCATTTGTTGGAACATGTTTGTCATTGTGCCAAAAGATCAACCTGTTAACGCCCAATACAAACACCAAAGATAAACGGATCCATGGGAGGCAGTTAGTCCATGTCACGAATTTGAAGGGAGACACTGGTGATTAGTCCATCAAGAACAACAAGTTGAAATGGCAAGGTTGGTTGGAGTGAGTGAAAAAAATTGCTAGTTCTACTAAAAGTAAGAAACATTCATCCAAACATTGCAATCTATTGATCAAATGACTATTCCAATGTATCAATCAGATAGAGTTGTGATAGAAGGAAGAGGAAGGCCACTTCTATTGCAAGTGAAAAAATTATAGTGGTAAGGTTAATGAATTTGCAAAAACGTGAGCAAACTGATGATTTAGTGGCCAAAATTTTGTATGCCCATGCTATCCCATTTCATTTGGCAAAGTCTCCTTATTTCAAAGGTATGTTGAGAGATGCAAAGGTAATTGAACCCTCTTATGTTTCCCTTGGAGAACATAGATTGCATACCTCCCTTGACAAACAATATTCAAAGGCGAACATATTGATGGAGGAGATGAGACAAACATGGATGAGGATTGGTTGTTCTATTGTCATGGATTGGTGGATTGATATTCAACATCAACTACTCATTAATATTATTTTTACATGTCTTGTTGGTTCATAATTTCTAAGAGCTATTTATTGTTTTGGGAAGCGTGAGGATATTGATTACCATTTTTCCATTTTAAAGGAGACTATAGAGGAGGTTGGTTCTTCTAATGTTAAGCAACTTGTGGCTGATTCATCTTGTGTTTGTAAGTTAGCTGGTTTGATCGCTGAGAGCACTTACAACCATATTTTTTGGAATCCATGTTGTGTACATGCTTTGAATAATAATTTGAAAGACATTGGAAAAATAGATTGGGCGAAGATAGTAGTTGTTGAAGCTAGAAACATACAAATATTTGCATGTAACTATCACACTTCACTTGCACTATTCCAATCTTAATCAAAGAAAAAATTCCTCAAACCAATTAAAACTAGATATGCTAGCTATTTTAATGTCCCCATTTTTACACCATATTGTTCTATGACCGTTGGCCAGTTTTCGGGGTTTTCCAAAGGTTTCCAGGTGAGCTGGGAGAGTTCCAACATTCTTGGAGAGCTCAATTTAGGGGTTTCTTGGCATCTAGTGGTGGTGTGGAGTTCACTAGGCTTTCAGGCTTGCGGTGATGCTCTTTGTAGTGTTTTAATTTAATAAAGTTATGTTAAGTCCCCTCAAGTGGATGCCTAGGGGAAAAGGGGACTTCAACATAAAGTTTTTTTTTAAAACAAGAGGAGCAAAAGGCGCTTTTTTGATAAAAAAGTAAAAAAACATGCTTTTTTGAAAACATACTTTGATGCAAACAAATTACACATAGCAAAATCCAGAAAATTCAGCATTCTTATTGAATATGGACTATGGAAATCTAATGTCTCTAAAAAGCACTTTTTTCGAAAAAGCAGCAAAAAAGCTTTAAAAGGAGGTGTGGGGCTCTCATTTGGATTATGGAAGTTTGTGCACATAACAGGATGTTGCTGGAGTGAACAAAGAAGTTCTTCCAAGAATTGATCAAGGACGAAAACCCTCATCAAATCACTAGTTTCGGATCTGAGAGATGGTCCCTAGCTGGTTGGAGTGTTTTCACACAGGAATCACCTTGGGTTTCAAAGTTTTCATAGTTTGGCATTTCAGGAAATGAAGATATTCAAAGTATTTTGAGGTGCAGATTTTTGGGTGATTATTTGCTAATATTTTCTAAGTTTTGGTGAGTATTTGTGATATCTATAGATTGATATTTGTTGGCCGTACAGTTTGAGGTTTGGAATGATGCCCTAGCTGGGTTGTACCACTCATATATTCTTGGAAAGGTTGTTAACGAGGTCTGAAATCGTTTGAAGTTGTTCATATGGTGATTCTCATAACAGGGCAACTCTATTAAGGTGGGTTTTTGGTTTGTTTGTTGATTGAACTGGTATTGCTATAGTTTCAGACCCTTTGGAATGTGTTAGCTGTGCATTGGGAAGCTTGCTGAGCAAGTTATCTTTGCTGATTTGCCTGTAACAGAATATTTTCTGCTCCTTTTGACCTGCAATTTATGAACAGCAGACCTGTAACCATCTTTTCATGCTTTTTCAGACTTGTAACACATTTAATCTCATTCTTAAGGCCGTTACAGTGCGCCATTTGGGCATTGCAGACCTATTTCAAAGTTCTCTCCATCATTACAAGGGATTGGGTTGTTTTGGTTGGTGCTCGGTACAACTGGAAGGTGTAAATCAGACTGGCAGCTGATTATTTCCTTGCATTTCAGGCGTTTGAATGTTGTTGGGTAAGTGTAATACTATTTGGTAATCCTTGGAGGTGTTCTAGGTGTGATTGGAGGGTGTTCGAAGGCCTCTCCATTGTTGTTTGACCTGCACCCTCTAAGCAGCAGACCTGCTAACACTTGCACAGCCATACCAGACCTGGAAGTTGACTTTTCCTTGCCATTGAAGACTGTTTGGTTAAGTTGAGTGTGTGTGAAGTTGTTGGACAGCTCTGGAAGGTATTCTAAGTAGCTTGGGAGGTTGTTCTTTAAGGTTTTCCACCACTGATTGTTTGCAACAAGATATATCAGATCTGCAACTACTTTATCAATCATTCTCAGACCTGTCACATTTCATCCTGCAGCTTATGCCATGATTTCTTGACTTACTATGATCATCCCAGCTCCTAAGATTGAGGTACTCCTCTGATATATTGTAACAACTTGTCTAATTGAATAGCTTTTTAAAAAAAGGTGATATCTTGTGCAATTGTCTATGTTGAGCACACTTATTGACAAAAAAATAAAAATAAAAAAATAAGGGGCGTTGTTATACTATTTTATTTTGCAGGAGAGGATGTTGGAGGTGCAGGATGCTCTACAACCCATGGTGGCTTGTGGAGAGGCTCAATCAAAGACAAAAGAAGGGAAGGTGGTGATATAAAGGGTGCTTAATGACACTTGGTGGTCCAATATCAGGTAAGAAAATTTTATTTAATAATTTAAATTAATAAGTTTGAGTTTCTACTTTGTTTTACTTTTTATTTTCAAATTAATTTACATTATTAATAGTGTTAATGTCATAATTTTTAAATGTTGCTTGCAGATATATTTGCACTATCAATATCACCTTTTATGGGGGTAATCAAGTTTGCAGATACAGACTCTCCTAGCCTTGGTGAGATTTATGAGACTTTTGATAGCATGCTCCATCAAATGAAGCAAGCAATTCATGACAAGGATCCTGAATTGCAATTCTATTAGGAGCATATCAAACCTATTGTCACAAAGAGGTGGAACACAATGAACACCCTTCATATGGTTGTCTATGCTCTTAATCCCAAGTGTTGTGCACCTAGAGCTAGTCAAATTCTTCTTCCTAAGATGATGAGGTAATAGAGGAGTTTAAGAAGGCCCTTCATAAGGTGCCTAGCAATGAGGAGGCAACCATACTTCGAGAGCAATAGCTTTAGTTTTCTGATCTTCAAGGTCTATCCAACAAACCAAAGGCTAGGATGGATAGAACCACTATTGCACAGAAAAAACCCATTGGATGGTGGAAATTTCATGGGAAGGACACATTAGAGTTGAAACAACTTGCTATGTCTATTGTCATAGATTGTTAGTTCCTCTATTGCAAAGAGGAATTAGTCCACCTATAGTTTCATCCACTCAATCAACAGTAATAGGCTTACCTCTAAACTAGTAGAAAAGCTAGTTGCAATTCGTAGTGCCTTGAGACTTAAGGATTGGAAAACTACTAAGTATCGACAAACCCCAACAGCATGTTGGGATGTTGATCATAAAAATGTTACGAAAATTGATGAGGAGGAGGTACAACCAAGATTGGTTGGGATTCTATTGGATGAACCACAACTTCAGCCAGAGATTGACATAGACTCTTCGTATTTTGATATTGATAGCCTAGATGAGGTGTAGTTATATTTTAAAGTTTGACCAATTGAGACTTGAATTTAAATTTTAAACTTTAAATTGTAATTTTAATTTCTGAACGTTAAAATTCAAACTGTTGTTATGCTATTGTCATCATTGAACTGTTGTTATATTGTTGAAATACTACTGCCATGATTAGACTTTATTGTTGTTAAATTGTTGTCATGATTAAATTGAGTGTCTCCCGTCTATCTCTATTATTATTGTTGGATGTATATATATACATACATACGTACATACGTACATACATACATACATACATACATAATAAGTGTTCCACGGGGACGCGTCCCCCCCAAAAAACCCCGCGTTTCCTAGACGAGGACGTCTCAGAGACTTGGGGACTTGGGGGGGACGTCCCCCCACTAGCCCACCACCAGTGCCACCATCCCACCACCAGTATCGCTATCTCCAAGACGCGGCTAGGACTTTGAGGATGTTGGGGTGTCCTCAATACGTCTAGGGGACTCCTAGTTGTCTCCAAGATGTATAATTTTTATACTTATACATCTTTTTATAACTATTTTTTCAAGTACTATATGTATTTCAGCATCCCGCCGCCCCCTCCCTGTCGTCCCCCTGCTACCCCAACTTAGACCCCCGTCCCCGCATCCCCAAAATGCGTCCCCTGCTGTCCCCTATCCCTGTCCCCAAAACCCCGTGGAACACTGAGATATATATGTGTGTGTGTGTGTGTGTGTGTGTGTGTGTACATATATATATATTGTTGTCCCCAAAATATTGCCCTCAGATTATCCTCCCCCCATCCCCATGTCCATCTCCGAAACATTGTGGAACATACATGAAAACATAACAAAAAATACCATAAGCTTGGTGTTAAATAGGAGAGCAAAAGGAAGAGGAGATTCTAATAAAATCTTCCATTATATATAACATAGAAGCAAAAATTAGGAAAATTTGCATTTTATAACAATAAATTGGAACTTGGAGTAGACAACAATTCTTTAAGTTGATAAATCATGAAATTTTGAGAAAATGACCTCTTTTTTTGCCAATTTATCCCGATTAAAGCGTGATTAACCATAAAATCGCATTTTTGGCATTTTTTAACTAAATGTTGCAATCTTTTAATATTTTTTGAAAACCCTAATCCTGACCCAATTTCATGTTTTTGAAAACCATTACCCTAACTGAAATTTTTCCCAATTAAATCACACTTTTTGAGTAAATCTTTATCTTTTGGTTTGCTGATTTACTCCCGAAATGATTTTTCTACTATGATATATAATATTTCATGACATAATGGGGTGTCTATTCAGCTTAAAATTCAAGCCAACAAATTGCAAGCAATATATGCTGGCACAACAAACACCTCAAGTGAAAGATCAAGAAAGCAAAAATAAGCATTTGAATCTTCATAGCATATGCCATAAGTGGTAGAAGTGGTCCAAGATCACAAATATACAATGCAACAAAAAAGAAGATGTCATAAAATGCAAGAAATGTAATAAGTGGAGGTATTTTGCTAAAGAATGTCCTAATGATGAAAATCAAGTATAGAACTATGCATAAGGTTTCCTTCCTACTGATTCCAAATGTAGAGACTTTTCAAAATTGAAGCGAAGACATTGCCTTAGGACACTTGGATGATTAAGGAAAGTTGTATGCACAATTCAGCTGAAACCTATTGGACTTTTCTAGAAGCTCAAGTGTAAGGTCACATTCTTATGACCCATCACTTTGCTTAACTAAGAGTTGGCTTTGCTTGTTATAGTTAAATTCAAAAGTTTTTACAAAGATGTTGGTTCATTGCCTCTTGAGGCCCATGCTCAAATGTGGTTTACTGAGATACTTTTATTGTAGTATTGACGTTAAATTGATGTAGAGTGTAATATTGCAAAGCATTATGGGTTCTTTGACTGCTTTAAAACAAATGTTTGTGAGTCAAGCATGGCTAGACTCAACTTATGCAAGGAAGTCTGAAGGAGAGAGGGTTGCAAGCATAGTCTTCGACAACCTATTAGCACAAAGAGCTACACAAATCATGAAGGTAACTTCAAAACTTTGAATTTAAATTCAAGTTGAATATTTTTTTTTTTTAATTTAAATCTTTCATTATAAATTTGTAACTTTAATCTTTTTGTATTTGTAATGTAGGGGTTGTAGCCCTTGGTTAGAGTTCTCCACTTGGTAGATGGGGATCAAAACCCAATGGGATATATTTATGAGGCCATGAATAGGGCCAAAGAGGCTATCAAAAATTATTACATGGGAGACAGCCTCAAATTTGATCCCATGTAGGAGATTATTGATAGGAAGTGGAACAATCATCTCCACCAACCCATCCATGGAGCAGGGTACTTCCTCAACCCTAGTTTTTTCTTCTCAGACACTGTCTCTAATCCTAATGGAGAGGTTATGGAGGGGCTCACGACATGCATTCAAAGGATGGCACCCCAAGTTGAGGTGAGAGACCTCATTGTCCAAGCGTTGGAAAATTACAAGGAAGAAGTAGACTATTTTCTTCAAATCTAGCTATTCGAGGAAGAACCACTCAAACACCAGATATAAAATTTGGAGTCTTTTTTTCACATGCATCTTATAATTTGATAAATGTGTTTTGACTTTGTTTTCTAACTCTTCAATATTTTATTTTGCAAAGGCTTGGTGGAAAAGTTGGGGTGGAAATACCCTAGATCTCCAAAGAGTTTCCCTCCGCATACTATGTCAGCCTTGTAGTGCATCCAACTGTGAGCGCAATTGGAGCTTGTTTGAGGCCATTCACATGAAGAAGAGGAACAAATTAGCTCAAAAGCGCCTCAATGACCTTGTCTTTGTGCAATACAACCTTCGGCTGCGTACAAGAAGGTAGAGGACAAATCACAAGATCTTATTGATTTGGATGAGATAGATCCTTACAATGATTGAGTAGGGCGGGATGAGCAGCCTCCATTGTTTACTAAGGACGAGTTTCTTGATTTCGAGAGACAGGCAATGGAGGATGTGGGTGCAGCAGGAGATATTGGGTTAGAGGACATTCATGAGGATGAGGAGTCATTGCCAGCTACTACCAGGATTGAGGTCCAGCCTCAACCACTACCTTCCATGCCAACCGAAGAGCCACAACCTACTCAAAGGACTAGAGCATCTACCTCTTCCCTAGCTTTTAGTAGATTAGGGAAGAGGAAGGCGTAAAATGTTGTATTTAGTATTTACTTTTAGTTTTACTATTTTCATTTTCAGGTATCTATTGTAATTTCTATCAAACTATCAGGCTTTCAGCCATCAGGATTTCGCATGAGAATGTGATTTTGTAATCAATTTGCACTGAAATCAATCAAATTTAATAGAAAGCACTTTTGTATTCATTTATGGACTCATTGGATTCATCTTGTCATTGAATTTTGCAAAAAACATGAGTTTCTAAAGAAATTCAAGCAATTTTTTAAGTTGTCGAGTTTTTTGCTGAGTCGAATTTTTTGGGGCTGGCGAGTTTTTGCCAAGTCCAAGTTTTCCAACTATGATCGGAGCCAACTAGGTGACTTACTAAAAATAGATTGCTCCTCCAAGAAGTTTGGAGAAGCCACCAAAAGTCAAAATTCACTTCTGAAAGTGTCATACTAATCCATACCGCCTACTGAACTTATTTCCAAGAACCAAAATCACTACTAACCAAACTCAAGCTCTCCAAAAAGTTTGGAGTTCTCCACAACTCACTAGGAAGTTGACACGAAAACTCAAAAACTAAGCTAAATGCTCGCAATCGATTATGCTCAAAATGAGGACATTACAGTCCCCGCGATTGTCCTCAATCGCATCCTGAAAAATGCTTGAAATCACTTTGACATTTTAATGTTTGGCAGAAAAAATGTTTTTATACCCAATTTTGGTGAGTTTTTTACTAGTTTTCATGTCAAAATAGCAAGTTCCAATGAGTTTTTGACAAATTTTCATGCAAAAATCGTCATGAGTTTTTTAAAAACCCAACAACGAGTGTTTAGGCAAGTTACCGCTGATTCTAGCTCAAGTTTTGCAACTCGCAGTGTTTTGCAACTATGGTTGGTTCCACATCTAGGTCTTTCCAACCTAAGTTCTTACAAAGAAAAGAACAGCCAAAGGAAGGAGGACAAAATCATAATGGAGATAACTTTGACGAATACAGAGCACTTGGACCTAAACTTCATGAAGAAATGTTTCTCACCAATTTCTACAATTAGAAGATGAAAAGTGGGCAAATGAATGAAAGAAAGAAAAATGCAAATCAACCTCACAGAAATTTGCATCATAGATTGGGTAAGCTTACCATTCTTGTTTTTTATGGCTCAAACAAATGTATAGTTCACACTTGGGTTTAGAAGTTATATACATATTTTTCACTAAACCC